>JACSZP010017099.1:2321-16443 GCA_016161895.1 Pinna nobilis | reverse complement strand
TACTTATTTGTGATTTGATATCATTCTCACTTGATCTGGATGTTGTTTATAACATGCATGATTCATTGGCAATGCAGGTGCCTGACACTCCCCAGGTCTGATCGTATAAGCAGAAATGCATACAATCGCGGCGATGAGCTATTTCATCTTCTCTAAACAAAACATCTTTTTGCATACTACACACATGCACAAAATCAAAGACACTGTTTTACACTATGGTTTCTCTTAAGACAGCTCATTAGGAGCGCAGGGGTCTTTAATAAAATTTACTGTCGTCTTTTATGGAGTGAACGATTCCGTTTTTGAAATCAAGGTCTTTCAAAAAGGAAATACCGTTGAGACGTGAGTTTGCATTAAACGACATAAAACAGCAAACATTTAATGATATTTAATTTTCCACTTGAATGAAAGGGAACTTTACTAAATTACATGTACTTCATTAACAAATCATACTTTTTCATTAAAATACATAATTCAAAGAAATGAGTATATCAACTATCTATGATTATAAATCGTTGTCTATCCTCCCGTTGAAATATTCAAATGTAACATTTTTATTCAAATAAAATAATATAAAATTGGAATGATTCGCGGAGGTTAAATTTCGCGAATGCATGGTTCTACATTTATTCAATAGACTTCGCTAGTTAGAATCTGAAAGCGATAGATTTATCTATTATTGTGTTTGAACACTAGGTCAAAAAATAAAGAGAGATTTCTATTAATCTGATCCGTTTTTATATGTGGACTAGTGGCGGAGGATGCCGGTCAGCGGAGAAAGCTTACTACTGATTCCACCTCTTGATTTTAAGAGGCCTGTGCCAATTATTCACCATATTTGTATATTGTCACCTTACTATTCGGGTGATGGATACCTTGTTAAATGCGATTTACATATCCCATAGGGTTAATACTAAAGCTATTTCTTAGTAGCAGGTTAATAAAACACAATATACCGAGTTGCAATCCATTCAATTGCATGTTACTGGGAGTATGTGAACATTTCAAAGCGTCTCCTTGAACAAGTTTGCTACGTGTAATCCATTAAAATGTAACTGTAACTATTCAAGTCATATTACATCAAAGTGATAAGAAGAAGACGACGTAATTGGGTGGTCTTAAATGCGTTTAAGAGATAGCTGGCGAGTCTGACAGAAAACTCTGCACTTAAAATGTTTCACATTCCTGGCTATACGTCAATCAGAGCTCTATAAAACCATCAATGGATTTATTTATGCTGTAACGTGTTTCTTTTGGGTGTCTAAGTTTACTGATACCGTATATTAAACTATACTATCAACAAGAAAAAGCATTTAATTCTAACCCAACACCGACAAAAGTGACATAAATACTCCTCTGACATGTTAATAGTTTACGCTTTTTTCTTAATTCGTTTCAAATAAAACGTCAAAATGCACTCAAAGACAGGTTTTTGTAGCTCATTAGTAAAACTAAATGTAACGGTTATATTGCAATCTTGAAGATACAAATGGTAAATGTGTCAAATGAAATATATTCACGGTCCATGTGATACGTAATATTTCAAGTAGTCTATCTTCAACATCAGGTTTACAAAGTGCATTCTCCTATACTTAAAATCGTGACAAATTCAAACTCTGTAATACTGTATGCAATATCTGTGAACTTCCCTCATACGCCAAAATATAAGTTTTGACTAAACCTAATGTTCTTAAAGTCTCTTTTTTTCTTTATCCATAATTTTTAAAGTCTGATTTACGATCAAAATGAATATGAGATTGACTGAAGCATATTTAGAAATAAACCATACGTTTACATAAGCGAAATAATTTGTATTTGACTTTTTTAATGTTACAGAAACTTTAAAGTTTAGTCCAGCGGTTTAAAACCTCCGAGGTCTGGTATGAAAAGAAAACGTATATTTATATCTCCAGTTGTGTTGCCTCTCAGGTTGAGGGGAATCTTGGTTAATTGAGAATCATCTTAATGAAACTACATATCAACGTATACTTCTAGATATTGCATTCAGACAAATTTCATTTTAATGTAAGGAAAATATCTGTACACCGGTCTTATTAAAATTCAAGGTAAACAGTTATGCGCTTCTGGTGGGTTAACTAGGTGTCGGTGCAACCAACTAGGTTTTAAAAGCATTTAATACAGAATTTTAGTGTCTCCTCCTCAAGAAACGTTCACTTATATGCGGATTGATACTGGTGAAGGGCTGAACTATTGCCCTATGCTTAATTAGGGCGCTGACAGACTGACAGTACACCAACTGACAGTACATCAAACACAATTTCAATTTTTCATTTTATATTGGAACAGGAATTGCTTACCCTTCTGGAGCACCTGACCTCCCTCCCGGTTTTTAGTACGGTTCGTTTCTCTATTTTTAGGTTTAAGTGTCACTGTGTGTATAACTGTTTGTAGTGTTGTCTTTTATGTTTTGGTCACGGTGTACTTTGTCATTGATATTTGAATTCTGAATGCCCCTTGGTATATTCTAACCCCCTCCCACCTTTTTTCATTCTCCTTATTACTGTAAGTCGCCTTTTTAATAGTTACAAAATGTGTCCTACACATCCGAAAACAATGTCATATATAGAGAGGGTATTTCATCACATGCCAAGATTCACTTTCAACAGCTGGGTCGTGTAAGCTTACTTGATTGGAGTATTTCTCACACTTGAAATTTCAATCAAATTCAGACATATGTATCAGCATGTTCCTTTTACTACCAGAGACGTAAGGCATTCACCTTGCCACCATATTTCATTTACTGTTGCAAAGATTATCTGTTGAAATTATATCAGCAAAAATAACGATCACGCTAATATTGCAAAAAGTGGTCATGACCAACAGATTCCCTATTGAAGTGAGCATTGACAGCAATAATAATTCTCACTTATTTTTTCCGGTGTCTTTCCTATGACACTTAACAGATATGATGATTTACTCCATCAGTAAGACTCGGGGCTAAAGACCCACCTCCCTTCTTTCATCGTTTATGGATATTTAAATGGAAGAACATGACTGCAACAATTTTATTTATGCAGTTACTTTGTATTTGTAGATTCAGTTTTATCAGTGAGTTCCACTGGCGAATCAAGAAAAATAAAGCGCTGCAAATATTCCCGTTACAGATCATTAAATGAAATTTAGACTACGCAAATATCAAAGCAAAAATAGACGTGTAAAAGTCATCAATTCTTTTTCAAATTATGAGGATAAGTACAAAAATTACGTAAGACTATCGTATCGGGCAGAGCAATTACATGGGGACTCTATAAAACTATAGACGTCCAAATAATATTGTTTTTCCAAAGGGATATTATGGTTTGCAAATACTGCAACTTTTGATAGCCCTTGACGAATCTTCAATTCTTGGGCCTTTATTGTGAAAAAGGTCAAGAAAGGTCATCAGTGTTGCTTGTTATAATGAAATTATAGCACTGATGCATCATCACAAAATTTCATCAATTGTTATGATCACTTATGTTTGTAATTTGCCATAAAAAACACTCGAATCCAGTCAGATGGTGTCATCTAGTATTTAATGAGGGTAAAACTCGAACTACGCTTTAACCAGAAGAATCCACATCCACGACATGGGTTGGGTAGTAAATTGTGTAATTCAGGAGTGGTAAAGGGCAGATTATTAATATAAAAAATACAAAACAAAAAAAATCTAGCCTGTAAGCAACGTCCTGCCCCCACCCTCACATTGATGTAATTTTGAATAGTTGTGATAACAAAACGGCATCAACAATATAGGTAAATCAAGCTAAGGACCTAAGGTTCCTTATGAAATACCAATGGTCATAACTTCTCTGAAATACAGTTATTGGTCAACAATTCAGATTCTATTTGGCCATAAGCAAAGTTCTGTAGGATGTCAAATTTAAACCAATGACTTGATCCTTTTACCTTGTGCTAATCAGAAACGACATATTAACAGCACAAGCCCAAAGGTTGTCTACTTGAAAGAAAAAAAATAGGTTAATGGAAAGAAACTCACACTGACTGTTTACCCAATTTTTACTCCCTCAAATAGAAAATTTCATTAGCCGTTTAAGAGTTTAGGAAACTACTGTGACAGACGGACAAACAAAGTCCCCCAAGGCTTACTGACTATGGACAAACATGGGGTAAAAACATGAAAAAAACAAAGTCCCCTCCCCCCAAGACTTACTGACTATGGACAAACATGGGGTAAAAAAATGAAACAAAAAGCTGCAACAGCTTTCTTCTTTATTGGTTAAAAAACATATTATAAGAGTTCAAACGTACAAACTCTTTAATGTCTGAACTTAGTGCAAAACACATTCATTCTGAATTATGAATGGAAAGTGGGGTTCTTTGTTGCGCATTCACAAAATCTACAATCATATCCAGTTTGCAACCCTCACATAGGAATCTATCATCTTCCAAAGTCTATGTTCAGCTCTTAAATCTAAATGATAAACTCAATCTTCCTGTGATAGTATCAGCCTCGTACATGTATAGATATTGCATGCTCACGTATGAACGATGTCTTTTTTCACCAGCGCAGAAGTCAAAAGGTAAACAAATAATTCCGAACACCCACCGTGAGTGAGAGAGAACCAATACATATCTAATATCAAATGGCATCTTTATGAATTGTTGAATAACTGAGCGAGGTAAAATGGTTACTGTCACGTAACTCTTTTGAAACAAAAGACAATATTTGTAAATATTTAAAACTCTCTAATCTTTTCGCCATATGGTATGTATTTGATGCTTTGCTCATAAATATTTTCATATTGAAGAATGGAGACAGATGATTCAATATGATGAGAAATACAAGAACTCAATTATGCATGGCAGTGTTCACCATCAGATTGCAAATAAACATTCATGCTCATTATGATTTGAAGATATCATAAGATGACAAATTACATATGGCTAAAAGTACGGATAGATAGAAACCCCCACCCATACTTGACATAATTGTAGTAGATTTCAATACAATTTCTGAATCTCTCTCAAAAATCTCATTCTATAATAGACAGAGTTACACTGGCGTCTATTATGGAATCTGATTGATTACAAAGACTCGGCCGAGACA
Source organism: Pinna nobilis (assembly GCA_016161895.1). Classification (NCBI taxonomy): domain Eukaryota; kingdom Metazoa; phylum Mollusca; class Bivalvia; order Pterioida; family Pinnidae; genus Pinna; species Pinna nobilis. Next base: position 11,372 of record JACSZP010017099.1, on the reverse strand, counting down.
GACATGGAGCCACTGAAAGTACAGCTGCACTGCCTCTCTAGTGACTGAATCAACACTGGGATATTACATGTATCTCTGAGCCACGACTGAATCACATATTACACGCAAGTTGATTCGACTTTACAGTAAAACCTGACCTTAATGGCCACCGTTAAATATAGGCCTCCTGGTCGTTTTGTTGTCTCAAATTGTACCATTTCAATGTAAATGAATCTCTAAATAAAGACTCACTGCCCACTAATAATAGTCTTGTTGTGTCCCTACAGGGTCTTCATATACAGATTTCACTTTCATGTTAGATACATATCATACAATAGATTATTTTCCTCACAAAGATTAAGCACTAAGTGAATGTGAAATAACTGAACAAGATTTCATACCAGCCCCCGATCATACCCATGATCTCATTTTCTTTTGATAGACATAGTCACTCAAACACAACTTAGTTTTTTATCAAATTCATCTCTCCCACTAAGAATGTCATTGCGTATTTTTTATTCATTGATTTTTTTTCTTCTTTTCCATGAAATGTCTTTGGATTATAAAACACTTTTTCAAATTTTTTTATTTTAATATTTTTCCATATATATCTGTGTGCTTTATGCACAAAAAAATTTGATATAATGAAACATTCATTCTCTTATCCAATTTACTAAGAAAAAAATGCCCATAAATCTATTGATTCCACACGCTCCTTTCACACAACAAAAACACAATTCATAAGGGTGACATGTCAAAAACAAAATAACATTATGAGTATACCTTTTTCAATCAAATCATTGTTATTTTATTTAGAAATATTTTGTTCTGTTTAACTGTCGATCGGCAAAGGTATCGTCTGTGATTCTTTCCCAATCTCTCTGGGTCTGTCCAACAACAAAACCGATTTCTCTCCTACGCAATTGTTCTTGCCTCTCTTCCATGTCTGCCCATCTGACCTTTAAAATGAAATAAAATAATTGTGTACATTCCGAGGTGAATTTGGACATTGATCTTATGTATGATTATTTTATTCAAATTTCTTCAGTTTCTCTGCATAAATAGTAATTATTCAAACAAACAAACATGTCATGATTAAGGACTACAAACGAATGGCAATGAAAACGATACAAAAGAAAAGAGAAGTAGTTTGCTAGATAATTTAAAAAAAGGTGCTGACAAATCATAAATATTACAAAAATTTGGAAAGCTCTTGTTTGAATCTGTCACTTTAAAATAGATAACAGAAAACTTAAAAAGAAGCAATCTAAAACATAAAAAAGAAAAACCTCCCATTTGTCTTTTCTTTTTTTTTCTTTTCTTTCTCTCTTTTTTTGTAAAGGATTAATCATTAATGCCAACAAAAAATTGTGTACATACATGTGTACTGCTTTTTTCCAACATATTTTAGGCTGAGTACTACCAGACTACCTGTAAGATTAGTGAAAGCTTTAATTCATGACAATTAACTTTACAAACAACACAAGTCCTTTACCCTCTTTTGTCCAGGAATCATTGGCCTTGTTAGAGTCTCTCCAAGGAAGTCATCGATGGATACTGGAGATGGGGTGCGCTTCCTCTTCTTATGGACAAGACCATCCAACTTGGCTGTAAATGGAGAAACATACCCTGCATTTAGATTGTATTAGCAAACATTTGCATCAAACCATCTCCTAAAAGTGTTTTTTCTTTTTTTCATTTTTAGTAGCACACCGTCAGGATCCAAACAACTTTCACAATGAAAATATCAAATTGCGAGACTTTTATTTTAAAGTGACTTCAGAATCAAGCCTTACTGGTATGTACAATTTGCCTCTGAGAGTGATTATTGCTTTCAAAGGATATGGAAGCAACCTATATATTTTAGAAAGCAAAATATACAAATCTATTGTTTTTTGGGTGTTTTTTTTCTTTTGTTTCGTTTTGGATTTTTTTCTTTGGGGGGTGTCTTTTTTCAGATACATGTATATGATACCTAAGACTGAATGCAATACAACTCAAGAAAAAAGAATGAATCACAAAGTTAAAAAAAATGTCTTAAACAATAATATTTGAAATATTCTTGACTTTTTGGTAAAGAGACTATCAGCCTACCTAGCTCTTTTTCTGCTGCTTCAACTTCCCATTTACTCTTTTTGTACACCTATTGATAGTGATAAATGATAAAGAAGAATTGTAAAGTTAAACATGAAATGTTATTTCCATAGCAACCACATCATGATTTGACACTTGAACTTTCAGATGAATACCTGGTCATGATCTGTCTCAGCCACCAATCAACTGAAAATTCAATGATTACATTAGTGCAAATATACACATAGATTCAAACAAGTAAAGCTATACAATGTTTTCGAAATAAGCGTTAGAATTCAAAGCAACAGGAGTCCCCTACTAAGTCCAAAAGTCATCACTTTGGAAATTAGAGTAGTTCTAACAAGGTAAAATGCCCATACATTCCCAATCCCTAACAGATTTTGCTTTTCTGGACCTCAGCAAACAACTATTTCATGGTCAGAGGTCAAATGTCACCATTTCTTATGTCTTGAATCAAAATGCTGTTCCTATGGTGAAGGTATGTATGACAAATGAAAGCACTATGCATTATACTGTGAGAAAAATCTATTTCAGAACCTCTTAACCAGACAGGATAATTCTTATATAACGCCCTCCCCTTCCAAATGTTTGTATGAAAATAAGATGAGCTGAAATTAAACTTAACCTGGACCTTTATCCCATTACAACTAAACATTTGCAATAGTAGCAAAGCTGCTTCAGTATAGTAGAGAGACAAGTGGACAGGCAGACAGGAAATTATAAGTCTCCTCTAGCTTGTGGATAGAAGACTACAAAAGGTATCAAAATAGTAAATGGTAAAGTCTTAAGTGTCTTGATTGTTTTTTGGACAGCTGTTGGATCCACTATTTAGAAATGTCGAACCTAGATAGCACAATAAATAATGGTAGAGCTAAAGCTGGCCATAGCACCACACAGCTGTCACTTGGAATAATACGAACGGAGGGATTTAGATGAATTCTTAACAACAAAACCATAAGCCGCCTTTCTATAATATAAGCAAAACTGCCTTCCCAAGTAATAATACTGAACCTTAAAACAAAAGAAACATTCCAACAATAAAATTACTTGAAATACTGCTTTTCCTTCCAGGCCTGAAATGGAACAGTTAATTAGAGGGATATAAGAAAAAATATGTTCTTTTCTCTGAAACAAACATGTTCAATTAGTTCTTAAAACAGATGTAAATAAACTGTATCATGTCTGTCATGCCCAGAGGGCTAGACTTACTATTTTGCATTATTATGTAAATTATACAAATATAGGATGCTCAATTATTCACATCTATGTCATATTAGAGTTAAGATGAAGGGTAATTTGCAGGAGATTTAAATTGTCATCTCATTTTCTGGGAGTTACATAGCACATGAAATTCTGATTTAACTACAAGCCATTCATGTTTATTGGAGGATTTGGGGGTTTCGATACCAGAGTCATGGGTTCTGCATAGAGTCATAAAGTAGTTTTAACTTTTAACCCTCTCAACACTGATCACCAGAAATTGGCAGCTCTCCCTCCCTGGGTTCCTCAACCCCAAAAAAAAAATAATAATAAAATAGATAAACAGGTTGGAAACCTGACCACCAGGGTATACAAGGGTGTATGGTAAGGTGTCAATGATATGTATCTTGATGTGTAACACTTGGTACAATGCATACATATCACTTGATAATGCACAAACAAACGGAAACAGACCATATAAAAGTATGTTGCTTAGTAACTTATGATTTATCCTTTTACACAGTCATGCAAACTGTACACATATGGGCTAGACACAATGTGCCATACTTTGGAAGAGCTGTATAGTTTAATTGACTTTAAGTCAATTAACTTCAGCAAATAATTCAAATACTGATTTTTTTTTTTTACAAGTACAAACACACTCACATACCTGTAAACATACATATGTACACAAACATGACAAAACGTATACAACATATATAGTACAAAATTGACAAAATAAGGCATACATTCTAGGCATATTGCTACTTAAGCTTAAAACTTACAATCTCAAGAAAGCATATTTCATTTAGAGAAAAAAGTTAAGTTACAAGAATTGAGTATAATTGCAAAGGAAAAAAAAAAGATGTTAAGTCATAAATCCAAAATGACCTGAACGTCCGACCTTCATACATGAGGCAAGGTGGTTCTTGTCATGGGCATTATATTTTGTAAATTTGATGTAAGTTTGTGAAAGGGTTGAGGATATATTACTATGGATGGACGGATGGATAGACAGACAAATAAAGCGGCAATTAACTACTCCCTCAAAGTTTTTCTGGGAGCATAAATACCAATCACAACTATAAAAGTAAGTACAATACCAATCGGGCATACCATCCACAAATGAACAATCAATATTTATAGATCTCTATTGGGGAAACTGAAACTTTCTAAAAATCACCTCATATTTAAAAGTAACTCCTAGAAAAAATGTCCCTCTACAATGCAAATTCTTCCATGACCCCCCTCCCAAAGTATTATTTGCTTTTTTCATTTGTGGATTGAAGGGTGGATGGTGGATACCCTCTTTAAGAACTTCAGTGTCCTTCGCACATTAGTTTCATTATATCAATACTTTTAAACTTTCTTAGTGTCTGTAATAACAATAGAAAAAGTTCTGAAAACTAGGACATGGCATAAGGGCAGATATGAGAGGAAACTGTAAGACCATATCTCATCTTTGGTGTAAGTTTGTATTTTTCACTGGATTGTGAAAAGAGCACATATGATGTGACTAGTGAACGAACAATTATGTAGGAAAAAAAGAAAATCTGGGTAAAATTGGGGCAAAACAACTTCTGATATCAGATCATCTTAATCTCTGTTACAGAATTCAGTAACAGATTATACATGCAACAATAAACATTTCATCACAACATTAAACATATTCTAAGCTTTATGTAAGATAATTGTACAGCATCATTTGAAATATTTGAACAAGTCTACCACTACTTCAAAGCTGATCATACGCAGTATTTTAAAATGCCAGCATTACAATACATGTGATCCACTACATACAACAAAATAAATCAAACTTTTAAAGAACATTATTGTCAATTTAAGTCCACATGATGAATATGGGAGGGGAGTTTCATTTTCATAAAGTTAGAAATGATCATGGTTGTGGAGGAATAGAAAATCAATTTTGCTGAGTCAGCTATTCTCATTTTGCAATGTCAGCAATTCACATTTTCTTTGTCTGCAATTTTCAATCAGAATTTTAATTCTGTATTTTCATGAAGCTACACATTATTACAACATAGTTATATTAAAGATCTGGGACATTCAGAAATGTTTAAGTTGTGGAAAAGGATCATCATCTGAATGAAAATTTTGCAAAGTCAGCAATTCGTATTTTGCCATTTCAGCAAATTACAATCAGGATTGAAATCTTGTGTATGCTCAAACTACATTTGTTTGCATTGTAAATGAAAAGGAGGGCTACTTTCCATTTACATATTTTGTATCATAGCTAGTTTGTCCATGGGCTGTCATTATCATATTAATTCAAAGACAGAAGAAATGCAAATTAAGGGTACCTTTACTGATGGCATATACTTGTATATCTATGTTTCTCACAATAAATATCTACCATCTATTTAATGCCCATGCCTTAAAAGGAATTAAACTTTCTGATGTAGAATTTTGACTGCTAGATCATTTGTTTCTTTTGGTAAATATCTTGGTGAGAATACAGACTGTGTTTACCAGTCACAAACTTCTATAATTAGGTAAAGAAAGGTATGGAAACTTAAGTACACATAGCTACAGTATTACTTTAGGGACTATATCTTTGTATAAAGTACCGAAACAGCGAAATTGGATCTGAAATTATATTTTTACTTCTGTTGCTAACTATTGATGAACATGATCAGTGATTGGAGTAAAACTCTCTTTTAATAACTGCTATTTTTTTACTTTATTTATCTATTTATTATTATTATTTTGTTTTTTAATGGCACATAACTTTCATTTACTGTTATTATTACAATAAGGCAAGTGGGATAACTCATACTTCATGTTATGTGAAAATCGAAATTGACAAAATGCAAACACTTATGTAAGGACATAATACTGAAAATGGAAAATATATCTATCTCTTGTGGTTTAAGAGTTATACGCTTTGTTCAATATCTCAAGACAGATCAACAGTCAAGGGGGGGGGGGGGGGGGGGNNGGGGGGGTAACTCACAATTCATAATTTGTGGTGACTTGATAAAATTAGTCATTAGACTCAACTTATATATAACCACTCAGACTGATATTAAAATCAATATTGACACTCATATCTCTTGTGGTGCAAGACTTATGGACTAGATCATAAGTCAATGGAGAAAACTTGTACTTTGTTTTGTAAAAACTTGATCAGTTGGGTCCACAAATCAGGTTATGAGAGAAATATCAACATTGACAGTTGTAACTCTTGTGATTTTCAAATAGTTACAGAACTTGATTAACCCTTTCACCACTGCAGACCATAATAGACTGGTCTGACACAGTAAAAGAACAAGTATACTACTTTGATACTGGGGGTGAAAGGGTTAATTATTCAAGATCACATGAGGGACAAGTTAACACTAACTTGAAATGGCAAATGTCTACTTTGTAAAGCAGCTATGGATGAAACAACTTATATATGCAATAAGTTATGCTAAATTTATCGATCCAAAGCAGATCATCAAACAATTTTTTTTAAAAGAATACAGGCTTTGGAGAAGTAGAACACTTCTGAAGTAAAATGGGGGAGAGAAATGCTTTGATATTGAGTATATTTGTATCCATGGTCATTTGAAAAAGATATAGATTGGTACTGTTGCATTATTTTCTTCTTTTTACTGCCTGGAAAAATTAGTTTGAAAAAAAAAGGTGAATACAAAAACATTTTCTAACTATGACCAAGTCTGACACTACCTACCTTCTACACACTTGACATGGATCAGTATTAGCTCATTCATGGTTCTCAGTAAGGAAGTCATGAGTGTTTCTTTCCATATTCAGATTTCTATTGCATCAAGAAATATACATAGGCCATTGGAGGGGTATTGCAGGGGGGGTTGTTTTTAACTTAGTCTCTTAAACAAAATTACATGACCTATGATGTGTGTCCTGGGAGATGGACATTTGCATATTGTATAACATTTGTCAGTTGGCTTTCTTTCGGGTTTGGAAAAGGAGATGGGGAAGTAAGCAGATAATTCCTACAGATATTCATCTGCATCAGCTATGAGGAATACAGAGAATGCTGTTACTCAAGTTACATTCATGTTTTTTTTTTTTCACAGATTGAGTAAATGATGACAAATTCACAGAAAAATAATGGGTTTACCATATTCCTCATTTTCATAAGCGGATTACAGTAATGTTTAATGTGTGAGCAATTTCACTCCATTGCATACACACATTCTTAATATCTAATGAAAAAGGTTAAAAATTTATAGAGTAGTAATTGATAAACATCTTATCCTCTTTTTCATGAGAAGACTGGGAGAGTATCAATTGCAGTCTGAATTTTTATTTCAGTGCATGAGTATTTTACAGGGCTTCAGAGAGATGAATCACAATATCAGGAAGAATCCATGAATTTGGCATACTTCTTCAGTATGAGGGGAACTAGGCATAACATCCAAATGAGTGTTGTTTTTTTTTCAATGTCAAACAAGTGTATTGTTGTTTTTATTACAAGGAATCAGAGCTGAAAATTAAACAAGGACTGAAGGGTTGACCATATCTGTCTGTCTTTATGGATACAACTGAGCATTTAAGAAAAGTAATACTCTTTTATGAGCCCTGAAAAGTTTTTTTTTCAGGGCTTTAAAACAACTGAGAATAACTTCATAAAGACATAAATAAATTCCTGCAAATGAAATAAGACAATAAAAGCAACTTACCCCCTGGCAACTTCGTATTTCTTCTTTTTGAATTTAAATTAACGTACTGAAATAAAACTTCAACTCTTTGCTGAAGATATGTATTAAATTGTGTGACCCATCAACAGTAACACTAATAAATATTATACAGTTTAACCAAGACTACTTGTCACCATAACAAAAAATCATTTTAAATTTGAGAGAAAATATTTGCTGACAGCATCTCAGCCTTGGCTACATGCCATATAGAGGATATTGTAACAACAGGTACTTACCCCTCCAAATCTGTTGATGTCCATATCATCATCATCTTCCTCCTCCTCTTTCTTTCTCTTATCCGTTGGTTTGGCGACCTCGTCTTCCATTTCAACCTACCATGAAAGAAGCATAGACAACTTGACATTTTGTCACATGAAATATGGAGATGGTTTGTTTGTTGGTTGTATTGTTGGATAGTGGATTTGATTTGGTTGCTTGGGCTTTTTTCTTAACGCCCCAATCAAAAATCTTTTACTTACATGGAGACTTCACTGTATGCCACTTAAAGGCTATGAATTTGGACTTCGGCCAATGAGCAGTGAGGGTTTTTCAACATGCTGACACCTACTGCAGTATGGAGCCTCAGTTTTTTACTGTCTCAGCACAGTAGTGTATCATTTCAATATTAGTATTTTAACTTATTGTTCTTTGAAAAATATATACAGTGGAACCTATTTATATTGAACCATAATACAGTGGAAACTGTCTATACCCGACAGTCTCTGGGACAGACGTTTTGTCCAGTTTGGACAGGTGTCCGGTTTTGAGAAATATCAAATTTTAACCTCCCTTTGAAACATTATTCTATTGATTTTGCCGATGAAATTAAGTTCGTTTTTTTAATCTATGGTAATAATATTTCTTTATGTATGACATTCCTGAAAAAAGTGAAATTATTATATAAGTGTGAAAAATAGTTAATCATGTGTCCAGTTTTCTCAGGCAAAATTAGCATACAAATGCTATATTGTGGTCAAAAATTATGTCCGGTGTCCGGAATGAACAGTGTCCGGTTTGAAGGGAGTTTTAAGTAACTGGAAGTAATGGAGAAAATTACGTTCCACCAGATTTGTCCGATCTGGACAGGATT
>JACSZP010017097.1:0-29931 GCA_016161895.1 Pinna nobilis | reverse complement strand
CAAGGGGTTTGGTCTTGAAATAGAAGGTCCAGTTATTAAAGGCATATAGAGAACTAAGAGTAAGAAGGGTAAGAACAGTCAGTCATAGGTCTATTAAAGATCTATTGATGGTGGGCGTCAAGATCCTTCTAGGATCTCTTGTTAAAAAATACAATACTTCTCAAGCTGAACACTATTCTGCCCAACCAAACTCTCTCGTTCAATCCCTTACTTGGACAATGTTCTCATCACTAACTCATCTATTGGGTAAATATTCTGAAATAATTTAACACTGTCGTCACCTTGAATACTAAATAAATAGACGGTAACTACAATGTCTGCCAAAAATTTGCATTTCAAAATAATGAGATGATATTTAACAGGCTTTGGACTGTGAGATTTATTCGAGAAATCGAAAATTTCAACGTCAATAATCGAAAGATTGAGATTCAATTTGATTAATTTATTAAGGAAAAAAATCGGGACAGTACCTTTACTTCGAGAGATCGAGAACTTCAAGAAAATGACGTTCGAGTTTTCAAGATTCAACTATATCAACTATGTTGACAATTTCCCTATATAGAAAATATATTATCTTCTGAATATAAAAATTGTATATAATGACTGTAATGTTTTAAGTACCCTACATGTAACACCTTGGAAGATGAATTTATGTTTAGCATTATGTCTTTTTTCTTCAAATCCTATTATGTCATGTTGTATTGCAATGTAAAACTTTCATATAAATATAAAATAAGTAGTTTAAACTATGAAGACAAAATTTGACTTTGGTTTTTAAATTTGAAATATGAACCTTTATACAAAGGCCACTTGTCTTTAATGTCCACTTTTTATGTGATCTTGAGTGACTTGTATACTTATACCTTTTAAAGGTTTGCAGTTGTGAAAGGGTTAATTTTCATTTCAGAACAACAAAGAGAGTTAAAGCATCGACAAGTGAAACACTATGGCTATGAATTCAAGTATGGTATCAACGATGTTGATGTAAATGATCCGTTGTCTGAGGGGATTCCTAAAGTGTGCTCTGACCTGCTGGACAAGGCATTGAAAACTGGACATGTACAACACTGGCCGGACCAGTTGACCATCAACAGATATTTACCCAGTCAAGGTAATCAGAAGCACAAACAGTGGTTACAGTAATCTTAAGGTGGCTAAAGGTTGGTTTACATTGATCTATTGAATGTTAAGAGTGAACAAGAGTCGAAACGTTTCCAGAGTTGTTACAAGTGGATCCCTTTCACAGCATTGTTTCAAAGCTTATATAATAAAATCTGTTTATAACGTTTTCATTGGGACACAAATAATTTAACATTATATCCAGAAAACGTTATAAGCAAGTCGATAAAAATTGATGACATTGTGTTGAGAGGGACGAATGTGAATTAAATTGAAGCTAATCTTTCCAAATGTGTATGGTCAACATCTGTGAGTAAGTTTTTACTTTATAAATACATGTCGGACTTTATTTTCGTATGGCCAGGTATTCCCTACGGTCGGTCGAACATGTTTTCACATGTTTGTATTATTAATCTAACTTGTGTTGAAACCATTCAACAAGGAAAAAACGTTATAGACGACAATATTATTACACTGGGACATCAATTATAATACGTTGTAAACGAAAAAAAGTAATATCCAGAAACGTTATATCCATATATTTTAACATAGGTTTTTATGGGCGTTAATTCGAGGATTGAAAATGAAAACGTTATATGCAGAAAAACGTTACAACCAGAAATGTTGTAAACAGTTATTACTGTACATTGTATATGTATATACAAGTAGAATATTCCTCTGTTATTATTATTATTTTGGTTTGCTTTGTAGGTATACCACCGCATGTGGATACTCCATGTGCATTTGAAGATGGAATCATGTCTCTAAGTCTTGGTTCTCAGGTATACAGATTTATCTCTGTAAAACAGACTTATTACACCAGGTTTAATTGTTTGTAAATCCAATTATATTTGTATTTGTAACTGTGTTAAGTTTTAAATCTCATGAAATACCAGTCAAATCTAGCTAGCAGTTAGGTCCACTGTACAGTTCCTATAATGTTGGAAAATCTATGGTTACTTCAGAATATAAATCAGACGATTTAATCATCTGAACAATTTGTAATGGGACAAAATTATCCTGATTAATGATGCTCCACTGCATATTCTAAATGAGTTACAGATCCAGTTTAAGTTTTGTTCCATTTGACTTATTTGTAGCAGAGTTATGGCACTTGTACTAACAGAAGTAGAGGTCTGAGGACTTGTATCACTCAGTGATCAAGCACTTGTTTTCATAATTGATTGATCTGTGAATTGTGTATTCCAGGTTTTGATGGACTTCCGCCACCCAGATGGCAGACATTTAACAGTAGTATTGCCACCAAATAGTCTACTGATAATGACAGGGGAGTCTAGATATGTATGGTCACATGGAATAACACCTCGGAAATCTGACATTATCCCGGCGCCAGATGGAAAGCTGAACTTGGTCCAGAGAGGAACAAGGACATCTTTTACATTTCGTAGAATTATACATCCTAGGGAGAGGGAGAGGAGAAGATTGTTAGCAGAAAATGAGAGTTCAGAGAATAAGCCAACAGTACCATTGTCAATGTCAGATGCTGTGATTCTAGAAAAACAACATGTACATGAGGTAAACATTTTACTTAGTTTATCATACTTTATATCCTCTTTTGCTTGGCATCAGAATAGTTATCTATTTTTCCAATATCAAAATTATACCCCTGCAAGCAAAGTTAGGGGATTATATAGGGATTACCCTGATCATCTGTTTGTTTGTCCATCTTTCTATAAGAAGGACTGAAATCAGATTTCTCTTACAGTTTAAGAGATAGGGCTTTCATATTCCATACATACATTCGCTAGGAAGTATTCCATTTCATGGTTTGAACTGGTTCAACCAAGTAATTTGAAGTTGTTTTAATAATAAATTTTTATCTCATAAAAGGAATATTGCAACATGTGCTTCCTGTCAGGAAAAATTAAGATTAATTTTATTTCATGGTACGTTTCGTTAGATAGATATTATATCAACATAAATAAAAAAACACAAAATAAAAAAAATATAGTTTTGACTTTTCTTTTGAAATTTTCAGCAGCAAATGTCTTCTGTTTTAGAAATAATACCACGACCGTTCCATTGAGCATGTTGTTTCATATCGGTTAAACTGACTGAAAGAACAAACCAGCAGAACTACAAAAAAAAAGGGGGTGGGGGTAATGCAGCCAGATCAAGTACTACATTTTGATACCAAGATATTTTACCTGTGACCTTGACCTTGGACTTTGACTTTACAAAATAAAGTCTTCCTGTTTGAAGAGACTGGTCAAGCTATGGAGTAAATTTGGTCACATATGACAGATGGTCTCTTTATTCAGGTGTTTTATGAATACAATTACTGTTTGGAGCCTCCGTGGCCAAGTGGTTAGCGTGTTCGACTTCGAATTGAAGGGTCCGGGGTTTGAATCCCGCAGTGCCACTCCAAGGTTGGCCGTCCCTGTCTTTAGGATGAGACAGTAAAAACCGTGTCACAGTAGGTGTTGGCATGTTAAAGAACTATCACTGTCACGTCCAGCAGTGCTGAGCATAGGCAAAAATTGTCGCCCTTCACCGGCACACGACGTCTCCATATGAGTGAAAGATTCTTGAGTGGGACTTTAAACAACAATACAACAATTAATATTTTGGAAACCATGCATTTAGGTCAAATAAAGGTACGGTATTCCTTTGATTCAGTGGTTCACTCGGGCAGGTTACGTTCTAGTTGTTTGGTTAAGAGCTACTTAAAAGTAAGAATCTTCAAAGAAAATTCTCACAGTAGGGGGTCAAAAAAACAGAATCGAAAAAGAATAATTTTCACATGGGGAGGGGGATATTTCATCCGGTTAAGACAGCTCTAATTTTGATTTACCCAAGATATATTGTCTGGGATGTGTAAAAGCTGCCATTTCGTTTATTATTTAGAATATCTAAACTTTTATCAGTTATGCATTAATCTGCCTCTGAATGATGTTCCTTCAGAATAAACAGTAAAAACTGAAGTTCCATATCACCATCATTGTCAGCGGGTCACAGATCCCTCATTGCACAGGAAATAGTCCTTAGCATAGGATACTGTAAATCCTGTTTTATTCGCAAGAATTTTGTTTTCGCGTAATTACGCAAGATAACTTACTGGCGAAAATAAAGTTCTTGCTTAATATACTACCGGTAACCTGATATTGATATGCACCATATAGCATTAACTATCATACTTAACATATACCCGTGCAATTCGCCAAAATAAATTTCCGTGAAAACTTCTGGATTTACAGTAATTCCTTGGCATAGGCAAACATTTCTGAAGCCTGCATCAGCTTGTTACTGCCATGTTTTAACTTAAATAAGGTTGAAATTGGTGTTAAATAACAAGAGCTTTCATATTTTGGAATCATGATAATCGTTGTGTTAAGAAAGTGACTTTGTCATAGACCTTCAGAACATTGTGATTTGATTGATTGCATTGCCATCTCATTGAATCAATATTTGGAAGCTGGTTCAATTTTACAATATGTCAATAGGCAGTGTATCAATCTACAGTCAACTCCACATATAACAAGGTTGAAGGGGCCAAGATATATGCCTCGTTATAGCCGATCTTCGTTATTCACATTCACAAAGCAATGCATGGAAAGTGCACTGGGAATAGAAATCATCTCGTAACAAACGGTACCTTGTTACATGCGATCTCGTTATATGCGGAGTTGACTGTATATCTTTGTGTTGTAGGTATATGAAGAAATAGCGGATCATTTCAGCGGCACAAGACACACACCGTGGCCAAGGATTGTAGATTTTTTAAATCAGCAGCCGCCTGGATCATTGCTAGCTGATATTGGCTGTGGAAATGGAAAATATCTTGGGGTCAATAAGTCATTGTATGAGGTAATGTTTCTTCAAAGCAAAAACACTTAAGATTTAACTGTCATTTACATAGGTAATCTATGAATATTGATGATTCTTTCTTTTTCCATTTTCTTTTATTGGCCAAAAGTTTGGGGGATGAGATACAGTGGAATTGGTCCATAACAAAGCCAAAGGGGATTGACTTTTAACTTCGTTATAGGCATCCTTCGTTTTAAGCATCGTAATTTATTATATATAGATAAATAATCATTCTTCTCTGGGATTTTATTCCCATTCTTTATAGCACTGAATTCGCTTTAAGCTGATTCGTTATAGACCGACTCTACTGTAATATATGGATTATGAAAGCAAGTAAAGATCTTGAAAGCCTGTTATGGTTAAATACTTTACTCACTCTTTCTTGGAATGTTTCCAAAAATCAAATTTAGATATCTTTTTCCTTATGGAACTTGCACACAGACTGTTTCTGAATTTAATGTCACAGAAAACTCGACCCTTAATGTGCCTTATTCAATGCCACAATCACTAAACCCTGCAATTACCAAAGCTGCTCAAGCTCAAACTCCGGACTCAGCCCAGCTGTTTTTCCTGAATTTTGAGCTGAATACAAGTAAATGAAGTGGTAAATGCATATCAGTTTGTGTATTTATAGCATACCAATCAGATATCAAATATCAATGGTCTGCAGTTGGTTTTCCCTGTTCTTTGGATGAGAAAGTAAAAATCAAGGTCACAGTAGGTGTCAGAACCCTTACGACTCAAACATTTGTGACATCTCCATATGAATGAAAGAATCTTGAGTGGGATGTTAAACAACAATACAACCAACCGACTTTAAGATTTTGGTTTTCATGCTTTCAGATAGGATCAGATAGAAGTACAAATCTGGTTGACATTTGTAGAGAGAAACAATGTGAGGTATTTGTGGGAGACATACTGTCCATACCATTAAGATCTGGGTCAGTAGATGTTTGTCTCTGCATTGCTGTGATACACCATTTGTCTACAGAGGTAAGTCTGTGTTACCATGGATACTACATCAACAGTCACAATGTATCACAAAGTATATGTAGTTAAAACACTCTAAGTCCATCTCTCTCTCTCTCTCTCTCTCTCTCTCTCTCTTGTTTCCAATTCAACTACCAATGAGATTAGTACAGCAGATGTTTTCCTCTATATATCTTTGGTACACCATTTATCCACAGTGGTAAGTTTGGTGTAATACCATTTATGCCACATCAGAATGCCAGGTGTTTGTGACAGACTTATTGCCTGTTGTTTAAATACGTTTGTCAGAAGATGTTTGTTTCTCTGTAGCTATGGTGGACCCTTGGTATGCAGAGGGAGAGCCATCATGGCTCTATGGTTAGCGTGTTTGCAGAGGCAGCTGGCCTTTTAGGTCAGCTGAGTAAACTCAGGTGACCTATGTAGATCTGTTCCCGTCCATCGTTGTGCGTTGTCTATCATCCATCATGTGAAAACTTTTAACATTTTCAACTTCTTCTCAGAAACCAGTGGGTCAATTTCAACCAAATTTGCCAGGGATAATCATTGGGTGATGCAGACTCAAGTTTGTTCAAACCATCCCCCTGGATCCCAAAATGGCTCCGCCCTTTGACCAAAAAGGTTCAAATTTTGCAACTTTGAAAAATTTCATCTTTGAAAGTAAAAGGCCAAATATACTGATTTCTGATATATAGCATCCTTTTAGGGTGTAGATGCAAGTTTGCTGGTGAAAAAGGCCCTGGGGTCATTGTTTGCCACACCCCGGGGTTCAACATTTCCCATAAAGTTACTACAGGATTTCACATTTTTTGCTTCTTCTCAGAGACCAGTACGTGGGCCAGTTTCAAAAAAATTCATTACTCAGGTGACCGTTAAGGCCCCTTGGGTGTCTTGTTATGTTATGAATGAGACAGTAAATCTGAGGTCTCCTGTGATGGTAAGCATCAGCACATTAAAGAAATGTCATGGCTCAGTTACTGTAAGTGCCAGCACAGATACTTATAGCCATTGAGCAGTGAATTTTTAGTCCTTCACAGGCTTTCTGTGACACCTCCATACAAGTGAACGATTATTGAATAGGAAGTTAAACAACAACACAACAATTATCTACAGAGGAAAGCTTTATCGATCTGTGTTACTACATCTATATTGATACTATTGTAACAGGGACTGGGCATATCAGACTAGGTATATTGTAGCTCAGTTGGTAGAGCAGCAGTGCAATTAATGGGAAGCCTGGTTTTGAGTCCCAGTCTGGTCGACATTTTTCCTCACCTGGTACATTGGCACCCAACAAATTAACCCATTGTTGGTTAATTAGTTTCGTTTGAGATTTCAGGCCCTGAAATCTCAAAAAAAAAAGGGTGAAGAGTGTAACAGGATTGGACAAAATGGACCAGGTAGCTCAACTGGTAGAGCAACCGCATGGTTAGTGCAAGACATTGGTTCGAGTCCCAATCTAGCCAACACTTTTTCCTCACCTTTTACACTAGTTAAGATTGTCAAGTATTTGTAGGAAACATATCTATGTATTGTCAATACCAATATGATGTAGATCAGTTGTTCTTTGTCGTTTTAATAGCATGATTATTTATTAAACCTTGCAGTGAACAAATGTTAATGATAGAAATTTGACAGTGATGATCTCTATTAGAATACACAAGAAATATTCCTAAAACAGTAGAAAATTTCTTCAGAACTATAGGTTTTTTCTGCTTTAGTTATTATATATTAAAGATACATGTTATTGCTGTACAGTCAGAATTTAAAATGCAAAGTATTATTTCACAATGTGTTTTGGTCATGTCCAAAACTTCAAAGTGCCCTACTTGTGGTCTGAATGAAAAAATCTTCAAAGAAAATTTAGCATTAAACTGCGATTTTGTTTTCATATATCTTCAAACATCTTTTTATAGGAACGGAGATTACAAGCACTGGAGGAGCTGGTTCGAATTCTTTGTGTTGGTGGTAAAGCTCTGATATATGTCTGGGCCATGGAACAGGAGCTAAATAAAGTCAAGTCAAAATACTTAAAAGAGAAAACATTTGAAAATGACAAGAGAGAAACAAAGAATGAACCCAAAAGTGCCTGTCAAAACCAGCAACTATCATGTGACTCTCCGCAATTATGTGACCAAGAAAAGCAACATGGCCAGTCAGATTCTGCATCCAACAAAAATTATTTTGAAACAGGGAATAGTTCTGAGCTTAAGCGCAATAATATTGAGAGTAGTATCAGAACTAAATCAGAAAAAGAATTAAATAAAAGTGTAAAGGATGGATCAGAACAAACCAGCAGACATAAGATGCCTGCTCTGGCAATACATAAAAACAGGACTCAGTTCCAACAGCAAGATCTACTGGTGCCATGGCAACTAAAACAGAAGAAAACGGACACAGATAAAAGTCAATCAGACACTGTGTTCCACAGGTATTATCATGTGTTTGAAAAAGGAGAGATGGAACAGATGTGTGAGAGAGTGTCAAACTGTAAAGTAGTAGGCGGCTACTACGACCAGGGAAACTGGGCTGTGATTCTACAAAAAGTTCAGTGAGACACACTGTTATAGCAGTAAGTTATTGAATAAACTTCATTTGTTATATATTTTTGTAGTTGTTGTTACACTTAAGCTTGTTAAACTTAAGTCAAGGAGCCTCCGCAGTAAGTGAGACAATTGGCTTTATCTGTCCAAGGGATGAGACAGTAAAACTGTCTAGTGTCACAGTGTATGTCGGTGTGTTAGAGAAATTTCACTGCTGAATAGTCAAAATTGAACACTGAGCATGGGTCAAAATTGTAGCACTTCCCTGACATCTTGCGACTCCATTTCAATGGAAAGTGTGTGAGACATTAAAAAACAATAAAGCCAACCAAGTAGGATTCAGGGTATGTAGTATTTGGCCTGTCCATCATGTAGCCAAACAATTCTTCAATCTAGGTCATACCTTTTATATTTCAAGACACAGAGCATTGGACATGTGTATTCCTTTCATCAAGATTTGCCTTGACAAAAAGGTATTACTTCCGTATTTATAGCATGTAGTATTATCCCTAGTGAAAGGACGTTTCCAACAATAGTTGACGGTGTGACACTGATTTTTTACATGCAGCCTCCTTTTGGAAATTTTACCAAATATCTTTAATATTGGCCCTGTCCTATTACCGTACTCCATATTTTAAACAGCCAAGGTATTATTTTTCTAGCATGTATAAACCTT
The DNA here is from genome assembly GCA_016161895.1 of Pinna nobilis. Taxonomy (NCBI): domain Eukaryota; kingdom Metazoa; phylum Mollusca; class Bivalvia; order Pterioida; family Pinnidae; genus Pinna; species Pinna nobilis. Next base: position 20,778 of record JACSZP010017097.1, on the reverse strand, counting down.
TGAGAAGTTCTTTTCAACCATTACCAAATTATTTGACCTTGTTATAATGACCATTCCCTTATGTGACATAAATGTATGTTTACCAAAATGGTTTTTATCCTATACAAATCACCTGAATTTAGCGACCACTTGTCAGAGGTGATCATCTTTATACCTTCCCTTAGATAGTCTCTTAAAAGTTGAGACAGGTTTGACTGCAATTCTTTTCCACTTTGAACATGGTGTCCTGTTGTGGTGGAATCAAGCTCTTACCTCTGCTTAGGACATTTTCCCATGCAGTGAGAGATGCATGTACATATATTTAACATGCTAAGCTATTCCTTAACATGGAACATTCATGTTTACTGTCTCTTCCAACAGACAGGAAAAACAGTTGTGGCTCGATACCTGGACCTCCCAGTGTTTAGACTAGACACAACTGTCTCACAAACAAAGGATGTAATTGAGGACAGAAGAAAAAATCAAGTCAGGTACAGTCATGGAACATAAATATTCGTCACTTTTGATATTTCCACAGATCATATCAGACTTTGATAGATCTTTACTTATTGAAAGTAAGATAGTTCCTTATTCATAAAATGTACATGTATTCACTTTTGAATTTTCGTGTTTTGTTACTTTAATGACACTCTTTTTCCCACAGATAAATTTTGCAAGTTCCCCCATTGTTCTTTAAAATGAAGTCTTATGAAACATGAAAACATTTTCATATAAAAGTTTTACCCTCCTCAAAATCATTTTTTTTCTCAGAATCATCAAAGAGTATATCCAAATTTCAAAAAGGTTCAAAAAGATGAATTCTATTTCTTACATGAAAAAATACCAAACAAACAATTTTGCTGAAATTATGAGATTTTGTGGGCATTGACAAATTGTTGGTTTTACATAAAAACAAAGAAGAAAATAATGTAAGTGATGAATATTTATGTCCCATGACTGTAGAAGGTCAACATATAGGTAGTTTTATGTACTCAGCCCTGAAAATGTTAAGAATAAGGTTCCATTAATAAAGAAATCCAAACAAACAAATGCATTGAATTATACGTTTTATTGCAGTTTCTAAGTCTACAATCAATTTTCCTCACTTCCACTGATCATTCTAGACATTTGAACAAACTACAACTCGGTTTGATACCATCAACAGTTTGAAAGATATATACATGCAATAATGAATAGTTGATACCAAGCTGATGAAATAAAATGTTACAATGGGTGTAAAAGATTAAAAGCAATCCTGTTTGAGCATGGTGACTACAATATGTAAATATAGTAAAACTTCGATAAGTCAAAGTTCAAAGGACCGTTTCAAAAAGTGTGAGACATCAGGACCTCGACTCAAGAATGTTGAATTTCTCGACTTATCATGATGATTTTCCAGTCACATACAATGACATCCCCTTTCCTAACACATACACATTGTAATAAATAAAAATAATTAATTTAGTTATTCATTAATTAGCAAGAGAGATGTGAAAATATTCAAGTTCTGAGCTCTTTTATGGTGGCCATTGTTCAGGTCTAGAAATTGTTGACAGTGGTATTTCCTGACACTTTTGTGTAGTTCCTCCTTCTCCTTTACCCTGCATTCCCACCATGCTTTAAGTTTGACTTGTTTGTGTTATTTCCGTTATTTCTATCGCGATGGGACCAAAGAACTTAACTCATAAATCTTCAAGACAAGATGGGTATTTTGCTATGATTATATATAAGGGAATATTTTGGGACTCTGAAAAGTTTGACAAAACGCGAAAATCGAGTTATTAAAGTTTGACACATCAAATTTTTAACGTATTAGAATAAACTGTACAATGAACAAATCAAACTTTTGAGTAAACTTGTTGTTGTTATATTGTTGTTTAACGTCCCACTCAAGAATCTTTCACTCATATGGAGACGTCACCGTGTGAAGGGCAACAAATTTTCATTAAGTAAACTTAATTAATTTCATGTAGATATACATGTACATAAATAAATATATACCAGGTATAAAATATTCAACAACAAAAATAAATAAACAAAAGTACAGTAGGCTACATACAAACACTCAAAATGACACAGGTTAATATCAGATGGAGAAGGTCAAGATGAGGGTCTCTCATGACATGTTTTACTTTAAATAACATTATTTTTAAAAATATGTCTTTGAAAGGGAAATAAAACTAAAATATATTAATTCATATTTTATATTTACCTCTTAACAATGAAGAATAGCAACTTATCATTTACCGGTAGTTTAGATGTAAGCAAATTACAGCTATAATTGCAAGTGATAAGTAAGTTTCTGCACCCTTTGAGGAAGGGGGGATATCGAAATGACAAACATTACATTGTGAAGGTTGAATAAAACTTCTTGACCAGATGAAGAAACTTGCTGATAAATATCAAAATTCATGAATATGGACGGGTCTATTGAATAATTTGAAGACAACAGATTAATATTATAGAATGAGAATCAAGGACAAGATGTGTTTTTGACACATAAACTGCAGTAATGGCAGACTAATTTTGCTGCTGCTAATGGTAGAACATTGGGTAAAAAATTGATCTGTTTCATCCAAATTTGACATTGATCAACAATAAGGAGGATTAAAAAAAAAATTTGAATCTTCCTTATAGGCCCAACACGTACTGGTACTTCTTTTAATCTGTTAAAGAGAATTTAAAAAAAATCAAGATGTACACAAGAAACGCAATGAAGTATATTCCCTTAATGACCTTAAAACATAAAACATGGGCAACTAAAATGTACAAACATGTTGTTCACATAGACAATTCAAACAAAATGTATGTATCACTTAATTGTTCTTAACAAATACAACTTACTAAAACAAATCTAATGATAACAAATGCTACCAATGCATGTACATGTACTGATGATAAACAAAACAAAAAAAAGAAAAAGTTATAAACGAGGCCATCTTTAAAAAGAATGCTGGTTTTCTCTACCCCAGCTCTGAGTTTTGTTTAGGGCCTACCGTACTCCAATTACTGTTATTAGCCTACATGTACATTGTAGGTATTTTTCTTTTCTCTTCTTTTTGAAAAATGTAGACAATATAGAATGTATGATATATATACATTGTATGTACATGTACAAGTACGAAATGTGACCATAACAGACTCGAATCTTGAAAAAAAATTTGGAAGGTTTATATTGAATAAGTCTGCCATGTCATAGTAAAACAATTTTTCATGAATGACCCATCTTGTACATTGCAAATAGTAAATACATTTGCATGACAAATGTGAGATATACCAAAAGCAGAAGTATGGTCAACCATAGCTACTGGTTTTGTTGAAACTGTGTATAATCAGAGGCCAAGTACATAACATTATATTGGAATTGAGATGGTGGCCATTGTTCAGGTCTAGAAATTGCTGACACTGGTATTTCCTGATAGTTTTGTGTAGTTCCTCCTTCTCCTTTATCCTGCATTCCTACCATGCTTTCTGAATTTTGTGGATATCCCTGATAGGTTAAGGTTGGAGGTGCTTCTCTTGTGGCCTGTTGATCTGTAGAGGAACTCTGAAGTGAAGTGTAACATCCCACAGGATACACCTGTCCTGTCAGCGACATATTTACACTACGGAAGACTTCACCAGGGTTTGACACGGTCTGTGAGCTGTCTTTATTCTGAACCTGAGATGTGCCCTCTGCCTGAAGTCCAGAGGCCATGGATGACAGAGTCAATGCAGCAATTGCTCTAGATTCTGATGACTGATCCACATTTTGAGGTATTTTTATTTTCTGACTATTGTCTACTTTTGACTGATCAGATTCCTTTTTCTTAATTCTCTGTTGATCTTTCTCACCAGTGGCCTGGAGCATGCTTATGTCATCAGTACCTCGAGGTGGACGACCTTTTCGTTTGAGCTGAGGTTGTTTGTCCCCCTCTAACACTTCAATGAAGAAGTCAGTTTGCCTAGGAACCTCAGACTGAACTTCTGATCTCCATTCTTTGGGATCTTTTTTATGCACCATTATCATATGCCTTCTGATGATAGAAGCATCACTGAAATTGCGACCACATACTGTGCATATAAATGGCTTATCACCTGTGTGAATCCTCTCATGTCTAGACAAGGCTTGCTTCTGTGTGAAGCCTTTACCACAAGTTCCACACAAGTGTTCCTTAGTGCTCTTGTGAATTTTCATGTGAGTTGCAAGTGCCGATGGTTGACGGAAAAATTTGCCACAGGTGTCACACTTAAAACGCTTCACTTCATCATGCATATACTTATGCTCTTTTAGCGATTTTTCATAAGGGAAAGAATTTCCACAAATTTCACACACATATGGACGAATGCCTAGATGAACATTTGCATGCATGACATATGAATTCTTTTGAGTGAAGCTTTTCCCACACGTTGGACAGAGATAACTTCTTTTGATTCCTAGATGTTCTGATTTGATGTGATACTGTAAGACATATTTTGTACTAAATGATTTGCCACAAGTTTCACAGGTAAATTCCGGTTTGATATAATTATCCTCATGGGACTTCTGATGTTCAAGGTAGGCCCTTTTGCACCTGTAAAATTTGCCACATTGCTGACAACAATGTTTAGGGTCACCATGAATTCTCTGATGTCGCATTAAATCTCGTCTTATAGAAAATTTTGCTTCACAGTGTGAACACTGCAAATTTTTCTCTCCATGAACTCGGAGGAAATGCTCAATAAGATGTTTTTTCTCCCTAGCGACATACTTGCAGTTCACCTCTGGGCATGGTATATCCTTTGCCTTTGGATCAATAGGATCAATACCAATTCTCTCTTCAAAATTTTTCGGCAGATGGGATTTTATATGTTTTTCCCATTCACTTTTAGATTCAAAATTTTCATCACATTTTTCACAAACCCAATCATTTGTAGCATCATTATTTTTTATTTTCTTCTCTAGTACATTTCTGTTCTTTGTTCTGCTATTTTGTTTCGACTTACTACTCCTCCTTGAAGAATTTTCCTTCAGTCCTTTTTTCGTGTGTTTTTTGTTGACTGGTTTATCCATTTCAAAGGCATTTTCACTTTCATCTGGAATGTACTCTGAATCACTTTCATCATGATCACTCTGGAGGAACATGTCCCATTCTTCGTCATCATTATATGTGTCTGTTTCATCATCTTCCTCATTGTAATGTTCTTCATCAACAGCATCATGTTCTACATTCTTTTTGTTCGATGCTTTTGATTGTGTTTCCTTACTTTTTGTCCCCAACGTTTTCAAGGTGACTCTCCTTTTCTTTTTCCTTTTATTCTTATCTCTGCCTGTCAAGTTATCTTTCCTCTTGCTGGTAACTTGTGGCTGTTGTTTCAATCTTTTTACAGAATTGGTCTTCCTCTCTGATTTCCCTCGCAAAAATCTATTTAATTCTACTTTTGTGTCTTTGATCTCAGTATAAAGATTACTAGTTACTTGTTCATCTGCCACTTCAGACTTGTTTGGTATACTTTCCTCGCTTGCCTGTGTAGAGTCAATCTCCTGTGATTTTTGTGGGTCCCCTGTTGAGTTTAGAGACAGTTCAGATTCATAGTTATTAGTAAAGTCATTCAATCTGAATGAAAAAACAATAGGATCAGGTATACCAGAACTATTAGTCTTCCTTTGGTCAGTTTCGGTCTGAATATTACTAAGACCACTGTTATCACACTTGGGTTGGTCCACCTGTAGGCTTGAGTTTGAGGAACTTTCAGAGACCTCGCTATGTTTTACTTTAGGCTTTACATCTGAATGAAGAACATCTGATGCAATGTTGTAATTCTCTTTCAGGAATAACGACAATGAAGTATGAGCATCGATAATACATTTCAGATCTCCGACTAGTTCACATGTCTCCCCACTGGATATCAACATCACATTGGCATTGTTGCTTATGTTTTGCAGGTGCTTGTTTTCGACAGGGGCGTTATTTGCATTCAGAACCTTCAGCAAGTCTGCCGACAATTTGGCGGATATATTTGTAAATAACTTAATCATTGTTAAAACTAAATGATTAACAATATAAAATGTCTGAATTGATTATCACTTCTGCATTTTTGCCAAAAACTTACAGCTAATCTGTTTTCCAAACCTTTCTTTTGTAAAACAGGAAACACTCACTTCGTCGCCTTCACATTGAAGATCGGCGTAAATAACGATAACTCCTTCTCACTTGCCTCCCCGACAAGCTAATTTTGGAGACTCGAAAACAACAAGCGATGATCTAGAGTGGGGTAAAGGGGTTCGGGACCCCAACCCTCTGGAATTTGCAAAGTACATATCATATATGTGTATGATTATTGGTCAATGGTGCTTAGATGTTTTGATTTGTTGCCATAAGTGTGACCCCCTGGAAAAAAATCCCGATCCGCTCATGATAAAAGTGTTTAATTCCCACGGCAAAGTGTTATTTATATTCGACAGTGTATGGCAAATACACTTACTTTTGTATGACCCTGGGTCAATTTTCAATGTTGAAAAATGACCCTGGGTCAATTTTAAATGTTGAAAAATGACCCTGGGTCAATTTTCAACTACTTTAGCCTATCCCCAAAAGACTAGGGGTATCTTTTAAAATGAACCCCAGAAAAAATAGAAAGGGGACATGTTGTGTTTATATTGCATTTCCATCAAGAAATGTATTTGTTTTCCTTGTTAAAGACTACCTGTTCACACGTCATTTTAAGTGAACGCATACATGTAGAGACGAATTAGATCCAAATAATTTACAGGCATGTATTGTGGCGAGCGAAGCGGACCGAACATTTTTAGATATCACATAGCCTAATCTATAATCTAAAAGATATGAAGTAAGTTTATAAAAGAATTCGGCGAGCGAAGTGAGCCGGGAAATTATGGGAAGTTTTAACTTCGACTCGTCTAACTTGTGATTTTATTTGTTATGCATTGCATAGTATAAAAAATAGTGAGTTTATTCCTTCCATGCCAAGGCTAATCATTTTTATATGACCAAATATAGTTATATATGTGCAAGAAAATTTATTTTTCAAAAATACGTTCTCCTCCGACCCCCACCCCACCCCGACCTATTCCTTAGATGATGGTTAGAGGTCGGCAAGGGGTTAAGGGGTTAATTCTACCCTCAAATTTTTAAACTCTCTCTCTCTCTCTCTCTCTCTCTCTCTCTCTCTCTCATATAATCCGTTTCCGTTTTCATTATATTTTGGTCCGGCCAAAGGGGGTGGGAGGGGATGGAGTGTTGCAACTGAACCCAAGAGAAATTAGTTGACGCGTTGATAGACAATAAATAAATAAAGACTGAAACTAATAATTCTTGCTCTGATTGTGGTCAACGCAGTACTGTATTATGTTCATTCAAAGATTTGCATTGTACAAAGATCAGAAGTTTTATATAAATGTATAGGTAGGACTAAGGCTATTATTATTGGTCATTTATCAATACTGAAATTTGTATTTGGAATGTGTCTGTAAAATATTTCATGCTTTTAAAAGTGGCAGTGCACTTTGATAAATGCATTTTTAAAAGGGGGTTTTCTCGACGCGGGGTCGTTTCTCAACGTTAAAATTAGACCCTTCCTCTACTGATAAGTTTTCAAATATATTACTTTACTATTTTATATATCTTAATATAAAACTTATTTCATATGAGGTCTTTCATTCATTAACGCTGAAATGTGACCCCCTTCCATGTTCAGCTCTATTGGACTATATGTGGATCGAGATTCAGATTGCATTGTATATCTGAGGTCATTTTTCAACGTTAAATTTTGACCCTGCCGCAATCCGTACGTAAACAGAAAGTACACAACATGAATGACATTTTGATAGTACTGGTGCACTTTGACACAAAAGGGTCATTTCTCAACGTTAAAATATGACCCACCATAGTGGATCAATTTTCAACGAGGGTCACTTTTTCACGCGAGGGTCACTTTTTCATGCGTGGGTAGGCTAATTAATTAACTGACAGGGTCATATTTTAACGGTGAAATTCGACCCTCAAATAGTTGAAAAATGACCCTGGGGTCAATTTTCAACGGGGTTCACTTTTTAACGTTACATGGGCCCGCAATAACTAGAGCAACAGCGTAAATTTTACACACTTTGCATATTATGTACATGCATGATGAATTATCAAAGCACGTGTTTGAAAATTTCCCTACTAAAATGAACATTCATTTTTATATTGTTAGCATTGCATATATTAAACAAAACTCTGGTTCTTTCGTAGTCAACTTATTTCAGCGGATTGTGTGCTGATCCACGATTTTCACAGAACTGAGTTTGCCATAAGTGTCCATCACTGAACGAATTTCAATTACAGCAAAATTGAAATTCCCAGATGCTTGTCCTAGTGAAGACCAATTAGTTATTTTTTACAATCCTCCTTTTGTAATCAAGATTAGATTTCTTATGAACTCCTATAATCTCTGTTCAGGTCATCAATATATAAAAATCGCAATCGCCAGAAGAACAACACACAAATGTATTAGATACCGGTATTAGACAGACACAGACCTATGAAAACTCAGTATGTGTCGTGGAGAATGAGCGTCTCCTTCTGACCGTTCACACCCGCCACGAGTCAAGTTCGGATGAATGATTAAAAATCAATTTCATTCAGTAAAATGTTGTTACTATAATTGCATATATCATGTTCCTACGTTTTGATTTACCGGCGATCTTACCAAAAAGTATGAATATAATAACATGTTCTACTTTTTGGTAACACCCACGGTGAATCAAACAGTAGGAATATGATAATCATGATCTACTTTTTGGTAACACCCACGGTAAATCAAACGAGTAGGAATATGATAATCATGATCCTACTTTTTGGTAACACCCACGGTAAATCAAACAGTTGGAATATGATAATCATGTTCTACTTTTTGGTAACACCCACAGTAAATCAAACAGTAGGAATATGATAATCATGATCTACTATTTGGTAACACCCACGGTGAATCAAACGAGTGGGAATATGATAATCATGATCTACTTTTTGGTAACACCCACGGTAAATCAAACAGTAGGAATATGATAATCATGCTCTACTTTTTGGTAACACCCACGGTAAATCAAACAGTAGGAATATGATAACCATGTTCTACCTTTTAATAACACCCACGGTAAAAAAAATAGTAGGAATATGATAATCATGATCTACTTTTTGGTAACACCCACGGTAAATCAAATAGTAGGAATATGATAACCATGTTCTACCTTTTGATAACACCCACGGTAAATCAAATAGTAGGAATATAATACTCATGCTCTACTTTTTGGTAACACCCACGGTAAATCAAACAGTGGGAATATGATAATCATGTTCTACTTTTTGGTAACGCCCACTGTACATCAAACGAGTAGGAATATGATAATCATGATCTACTTTTTGGTAACACCCACGGTAAATCAAACGAGTGGGAATATGATAATCATGATCTACTTTTTGGTAACACCCACGGTAAATCAAACAGTAGGAATATGATAATCATGCTCTACTTTTTGGTAACACCCACGGTAAATCAATCAGTAGGAATATGATAATCATGATCTACTTTTTGGTTGCACCCACGGTAAATCAAACAGTGAGAATATGATAATCATGATCTACTTTTTGGTAACACCCTCGATAAATCAAATAGTAGGAATATGATGTTCATGATCTACTTTTTGATAACACCCACGGTAAATCAAACGAGTAGGAATATGATAATCATGATCTACTTTTTGGTAACACCCACGTTAAATCAAACAGTAGGAATATGATAATCATGATCTACTTTTTGGGAACACCCACGGTAAATTAAACGAGTAGGAATATAATATCATGATCTACTTTTTGGTAACACTCACGGTAAATCAAACAGTAGGAATATGATAATTATGATCTACTTTTTGGTAAAACCCACGGTAAATCAAACGAGTAGGAATATGATAACCATGATCTACTTTTTGGTAACACCAACGGTAAATCAAACAGTAGGAATATGATAATTATGATCTACTTTTTGGTAACACCCACGGTAAATCAAACGAGTAGGAATATGATAATCATGGTCTACTTTTTGGTAACACCCTCGGTAAATCAAACAGTGGGAATATGATAATCATGTTCTACTTTTTGGTAACACCCACAGTAAATCAAACGAGTAGGAATGTGATAATCATGTTCTACTTTTTGGTAACACCCACGGTAAATCAAACAGTAGGGATATGATAATCATGATCTACTTTTTGGTAACACCCACGGTAAATCAAACAGTAGGAATATGATAATCATGCTCTACTTTTGGTATCACCCTCGGTAAATCAAACAGTAGGAATATGATAACCATGTTCTACCTTTTGATAACACCCACGTTAAATCAAATAGTAGGAATATGATAATCATGCTCTACTATTTGGTAACAACCACGGTAAATCAAACAGTGGGAATATGATAATCATGTTCTACTTTTTGGTAACACCCACGGTAAATCAAACGAGTAGGAATATGATAATCATGATCTACTTTTTGGTAACACCCACGGTTAATCAAACGAGTAGGAATATGATAATCATGCTCTACTTTTTGGTAACACCCACGGTAAATCAAACAGTAGGAATATGATAATCATGATCTACTTTTTGGTAACACCCACGGTAAATCAATCGAGTAGGAATATGCTAATCATGATCTACTTTTGGTAACACCCACAGTAAATCAAACAGTAGGAATATGATAATCATGATCTACTTTTTGGTAACACCCACGGTAAATCAAACGAGTAGGAATATGATAACCATGATCTACTTTTTGGTAACATCCACGGTTAATCAAACAGTAGGAATATGATAATTATGATCTACGTTTTGGTAACACCCACGGTAAATCAAACAGTAGGAATATGATAATCATGATCTACTTTTTGGTAACACCCTCGGTAAATCAAGCAGTGGGAATATGATAATCATGTTCTACTTTTTGGTAACACCCAAGGTAAATCAAACGAGTAGGAATATGATAATCATGATCTACTTTTTGGTAACACCCACGGTAAATCAAACAGTAGGAATATGATAATCATGATCTACTTTTTGGTAACACCCACGGTAAATCAAACGAGTAGGAATATGCTAATCATGATCTACTTTTGGTAACACCCACAGTAAATCAAACAGTGGGAATATGATAATCATGATCTACTTTTTGGTAACACCCACGGTAAATCAAACGAGTAGGAATATGATAACCATGATCTACTTTTTGGTAACATCCACGGTTAATCAAACAGTAGGAATATGATAATTATGATCTACGTTTTGGTAACACCCACGGTAAATCAAACAGTAGGAATATGATAATCATGATCTACTTTTTGGTAACACCCTCGGTAAATCAAGCAGTGGGAATATGATAATCATGTTCTACTTTTTTGTAACACCCACGGTAAATCAAACGAGTAGGAATATGATAATCATGATCTTCTTTTTGGTAACACCCACAGTAAATCAAACAGTAGGAATATGATAATTATGCTCTACTTTTTGGTAACACCCACAGTAAATCAAACAGTAGGAATATGATAACTATGTTCTACCTTTTGATAACACCCACGGTAAATCAAATAGTAGGAATATGATAATCATGATCTACTTTTTGGTAATACCCACGGTAAATCAAACGAGTAGGAATATGATAATCATGATCTACTTTTTGATAGCACCCACGGTAAATCAAACGAGTGGGAATATGATAATCATGATCTACTTTTTGGTAACACCCACGGTAAATCAAACGAGTAGGAATATGATAATCATGATCTACTTTTTGGTAACACCCACGGTAAAATCAAACGTGTAGGAATATGATAATCATGATCTACTTTTTGGTAACACCCACGGTAAATCAAACGAGTAGGAATATGATAATCATGATCTACTTTTTGGTAACACCCACGGTAAATCAAACAGTAGGAATATGATAATCATGATCTACTTTTTGGTAACACCCACGGTAAATCAAACAGTGGGAATATGATAATCATGTTCTACTTTTTGGTGACACCCTCGGTAAATCAAACGAGTAGGAATATGATAATCATGATCTACTTTTTGGTAACATCCACGGTAAATCAAACAGTAAGAATATGATAATCATGATCTACTTTTTGGTAACACCAACGGTAAATCAAACAGTAGGAATATGATAATCATGATCTACTTTTTGGTAACACCCACCGTAAATCAAACAGTGGGAATATGATAATCATGTTCTACTTTTTGGTAACACCCACGGTAAATCAAACAGTAGGAATATGATAATCATGATCTACTTTTTGGTAACACCCACGGTAAATCAAACGAGTAGGAATATGATAATCATGATCTATTTTTGGTAACACCCACGGTAAATCAAACAGTGGGAATATGATAATCATGTTCTACCTTTTGGTAACACCCACGGTAAATCAAATAGTGGGAATATGATATTCATGCTCTACTTTTTGGTCCCACCTACTGTAAATCAAACAGTAGGAATATGATAATCATGCTCTACTTTTTGGTAACACCCACGGTAAATCAAACTGTGGGAATATGATAATCATGCTCTCCTTTTTGGTAACACCCACGGTAAATCACACGAGTAGGAATATTATAATCATGTTCTACTTTTTGGTAATACCCACGGTAAATCAAACGAATAGGAATATGGTATACATGGTCTACTTTTTGGTAACACCCACGGTCAATCAAAACAGTGGGAATATGATACGTACAAGGTCATAATATAGACGGTAAAATTTGCGAAATGTTTTTGACATTAAATGTGACTTGTTATATCCTTGAGACAACAACTTTTCAGTAATTAGTTTGACTCTGTATATGAGAACTTAATACACAAGTGAAATTCCAAAATAGGCTATCGGATGTGACGTCATAATTGGTATTTCATCAGATTCTCATGCAACACAGCATGTAAAAGTAACACATCAAAGATCGAATTTTTAATCAGATTCGGTGGAAATATTACCTATCCCTGTCCAAGTTCCTGTTCTTCGACTCAGTTTGAAAGAAAAGCGACAAATTCAAATGATGTCGTTGAAATATTTTATTTCATTGATACAAATTAAGACAAGTTTATCAAGCAGAAATTTATGACTATAAATATTTGGATATAAAAGTCGATACTATTTCAAACATAGAATCGTTATCATAGGTGGATTTTGTTTTTCAATGCAACCTTCATGAATGATAACATCTACGGAAATCATTGTACGTTAAACAGAAACATTATATCAATTTGTTTGACTGTCGCTTTCCTTTTAATCTCAGATATGATCAGTTGGACTCTATTTCCTCACTAGTCTAGTGTCAGCCAATCAATTCATTGGTCTGAACCGCGATGTTACACTTTATTTAGAAATATGTCGAATTTTTGCTGGAGCAAAAAACAACTCAGTATGCTTCCCAAATCAAGTATCTTACATAAACGTAAATATGTATAAATATCGTGTGTATTCTGGTGGCTTATGGTGAGAGAATACACGAGAGGTTATATATAAGATAACTTAAAGAAATGGATGTTCATAAATAATGACCTGTCTAAAGTAAGGTGACAATTTTTTCACAAACATTTGATGTCGACAGCGATCATATGTGTGTAAGATAGGCGACACTGGTTATTCGGGCATGCGGTTAGGCTACTCAAAGGGTCATTATAAACAAATGATAAAGATAGCAGTTATTATGGCAGTGTGGTTTTGGATAATTCAGTATGAGAGATTCTAGGTAGAATTCTTATCTGAATATGTTTACATCGATCCATGTCCATTTCAAGCTTCACATCATCTGGTCGTTCTACTACAGCACTTCTTGCATAGTGCATCTCTGTCGGACATGATTTTTACCATTTATTCTGTGTAAGGTGGTATAGCCATCCTAAAGTGACATACAACACAGACAGCATGACAAAGCGATAACAAGCCCTAGAAACACGTAGACGTTAGTAACAAATACAAAGCCAAAATAATACAGAATGGGATTACAATAATTAGCTGCTGTGGTCGGATACGGTGTCCAGTCATTGTAGCTTCCATAGATCCAGATACTACCTGCAAGTGATAAAAATCAAAGTACTGAAAGTCATGTTTTTACGTTGGTTGCTTTGGTGCTTTACGTTACTCCCTACAATATTTCACTATACATAGTTCAGAATTTAGTCTACACAAAATGGCGGTAAATGCCAAGTGATCCATCCTTTAGACGTAAACCATGCCAATTTTTTGACGTGGAGGATAGCGAAACATGAAACTTACTGGGTTCTACTCTCAAGCCTTCTGTCGGTCATCAAAATAATAGATATTCAGAAAGGAAGGGTGTATACTTAATGGCATTTAATATTGGGATTATGTGAAATGCGATTTATTTATTTGTTATTTTTACATACGTTGCAATGACATGCTGTCTTATACTATTGATACTTCAATGGAAAACCTTTCCCTCACATCGATAAATCAATGAATAAAGACAAAGGGCTTCAAATTAATGTTGTTGTTAGTTTAAACACCCTACCTAATATGAACCAAATTATCAGAAAGAATCCTATAATTCCACATCCGGCGTGTTTAACTTTGTTGCCCTCCTCGTCTTTCCCTCTCAGTCTGTTTATCCTGGAGACAATATCCGGGAGGTAGAAGAGAATCGTGAAACAACCTGCCACAATCAGGAATATTGGAATGAGTCTCATTGCTGGGCAGTCGTACAAATATACTGCACCTATTAATGGAAATACCGTACATGTATTATGATATAGGAAAGTCGTACATCACTAGTGTAGGTTTTGATTTTCTATGTAAATCTAATGCTATTTTCAATAAATGTTATTATCTCCTATGTTGATCAAAAACAAACATCACTTCCGGAGACTAAACCACACACTCTTGATGTATAATATTGATTATGACGTCACAATAAAGTGACTTCTTATACTGTTTAATTTCGCCAATTTCGTTGGCGGAAGTGCTAAACGTAATGGGGAGATAACAATACCTTAAGAGAGGCAATTTGGATGAGTCCATTTTTTGTATTAATCAATAGACTTTTTAACAATAACTGCGATCCCATGATTTTAGTTGGCAAAATGATATAGATTCCTGGAAAATGACGTCAAGAAACAATCAGTTACTATAACGACGTCTATGTCTAAGCGAGTGTTTGTGTTACTTTGCCAACTAAAATCATAGAGCCGCAGTAAAGGTTAAAGAGTCTATAGCTAAAGGAAAAAATCTTATTATCTCTATCAAGGCTGATAATTAAAGCGAGATATCATTAACGGAATGTGGATTTCATATAATTCTATAAAGTGATCGGTATTTCCCTTTTGTATGAATTGTTATTTTCGGAGCTATCAGAAAATAAGTATGCTATCTTAAAAACGTAGATTAAAGTGGAATTTGTAGCATTCAGTTAACTCTTTATATTGAAGATGTTTAAATTGATCATCTGATTTTTTTTTCTATTTCTGTTAAGGCTAAATCTATGGATTTTATAGACAACATCTATCGTCAATAGTTGTAAATTTACACTAAAACAAATCTTCAAGATGATAAATACATTTGTATGTGATACACCCACTGTGGGAATTATGTATGTGGCACAATGTAATTCTTACCTATGGCAATACTGGCAATTGGCAGTATTAACAGCAAAAGAGGACTACCGATCTTACAAGCAGCTGCAATAAGAACAAACAATCACTTAATATTCGAATTATGTAACTTAAATCATAGTTTATAACGTGCACATAAAACCAAATTTTTCTGTATAATAATAAAACATTGGAGAGGAGGGGGTTCTTTTTATAAAATGATTGAATATCGTTGACAAATATGATGGATGCTTTTAGATATTCTTCAATAAAATATATTGCTAGACTGGTGTAATATACAAATTAGCAGAGACGGGTCTTATATAGAGTGATAGATTTATGTTCTCGGAGAAGATTTTTTTAAAAATTCTATTTTGTCTTAATGTGGCACTGAATCATCCGTGCTTCTTTTCAGCCAATAAAACTAAGAACATTCGATTGGAAGACATAGAATCCTATCAAAATCACTTTGTATTTTCTGGAGAACTTTAGTTGGTTGGTTTGTTGAATTGTTGTTTAACGTCACACTCCAGAATCTTTCACTTACATGTATCTGGAGACGTCACTGTGTGGCGGTGAAGGGCGCCAAATTTGCCTGTGCTCGTCACTCATGGTCGTAGAGCTTTCTTGTGGTTTCTTTAAAGTGCCGACAACTACTGCGACACAGGGCCTCGGTTTCAACTATCTCATCCGAAAGACAGGGGAAGCTAACCGCAGCGTTCTACTGTATATAAAAACGTTATGTGTAGAGGGCTTCAAAATTTGATGTACGCTTCACACATAAAGTTATTATGTAGTGAGGACTCAACAACGTCACGACACCTTCCGGTGTACATTTTACTGCCTCATCCGAAGATTAGGAATCCACAGACGCACATGTCTACTACTTCAACCCAACACCCCATAGCTCAAATCAAACACTCCGGGTTACAGTTCACACGTATACACGTTAATCTATTGGTTTTTTTTTGCATTTATTGACTATTTTCCTGCTGGTCCTATATGTATTTTGTTAACTTGCCTGAGTCGTAAAAGAGAAGACATCCTCTGCGGATGAATTCTGCTCTGCTATCAGCCTCAACACGAGCCTGCCTCAAGGCGCTGTAAATGTTACTGGGTTCTTGAAATAGAAGAATATCAATATAAAAATTTGTTTATAGAATGCTTCATTAGAATCACAAATTAGGATGACTGAAGACAATATTTTGAACAATTTTGTTAGACCGTTCTTTTCAAACTGATTTGAGCCCCGGATTACTTCGTTTACCTGATCAAGGTATAGGGCGCACAGCTGGTGTGACCTGTGGACAAGGGATTCTTCCTTCTCCAAGGCACCTGATCCCACCTCTGGTGTGTCCAGGGGTCCGTACTTGCCCAACTCTTTATTTTGTATTTTCCTTATAGGAATTATGAGATCGACCGTTGTTCGTTACCTTTTCCTTTTCATAAATGGAACAAGACAAATCCTACCCCTGATCGGCATTTTATGTCAATAGTAAATATGGGTGTAGATATAAATCAAATTTCAAAAGTGATTATTACACTGTATCTCCTGAGCTGCCCTATATACTTTTTCTTTCGTTTTATATAAGAATAGGCCTTTCGGCATGCCTTCATAAGGTTTAGCGTTTTTTTGTTTTTTTGTTTTTTTGCAAAAATTGTGGAGTGATTCTATCATACATACATAATAATCAGCATATTTATTCGATTTAGCGTATCGATAAAGTTAAGGGAAAATCTTCACTATTTCTTTACCGCAATGAAAGTTAATTAGAATTAGGTTAACAAATTCATTCTGGCAATGTTTGTATGTAAGTTGTCACCAAATTCTTGTCGAAATATCATTGTATTGTGTAACTTAAATGTACATAGTTCTGTATAGAGCCTCTAGTGAAGAACTTTACATAAGCTGTGGTATTTATCATACATTTTAAATATAATCAGACTGTCTTCTAAAAGGAGGGTGCAGTAGTTCATTACTGTAAATTCAGCTTTATTCGCGTAATTACACGAGAACACTTAATAAAGTTTTTGCTAAATTTACAAACCTAAAATTAACATGTACCATACAATATAAACTATTATGCTTAATATGAACACACGGAAAAACATAGTGTCGCAAATAATTGCAAAATTACCAATTCGCAAAATATGAGGTTTAAGGAATCTCAGTCATATGAAGATGCCAACGAATGTCATATATATAGATATATAAATAGAATCTATCACCACATTGTACAGAGACAGAGAAATTTCACACGAGTGTCAAAGATTTGCAGTCCACGACGAGGCTTGCCGAGTGGTGGTTGATTATTTTTCTCTCACCCTCAAATAATGTATGTCTAAGTAGTAAATATATAGGTGCAACACTGCATCCAAGCGGACGAAATACGTCAAAAGTAGGTCAAGACATCAGTACCGGTAGTGACATCAAGGCGTTCGAGACAGAGATATCTCGGAACGGGTATATTGGTGGATTCTGTCCGGGGTGAGAGAAATTAAATTCTGTCCTGTGACCCTCATGTTTAGCAATTATTCGGTGAAGTGTTTCCAACGTGCCGACACCAAGTGTGATAGAGTATCACTGTTTTTACTGTTAAAACGAGGTCAATCTGATTGGATGCTATGAGTCTATTTAAAGAATTTAGCAAATAATTATCAAGCTATAATGATGAATGCTTTGATCTTCTGGCGCACTTGACTCTACCCACAACCAAGGGTTTTAACTCACGCAGTCTGCGTCAGTGTTATATGTATTTTGTACACTATCATCTATAATGAACATTTTATTCAATATTTGATATATATTTAGGCTTTATGTAAATACATGTATATGTAATTATAGTGAGAATAACATAGAAAAAAAATCTAGTCGTATTTCATTCATTATAGATTCTTTGAATGAATAAATATAGAACAGATTGTGATGTTAAGTAATAGTAAAACTGTATAATTGGTTGCCGGATAATACATAACAAAGTAATTGATTTTTGGATCGTAATATTCAATGATAATTTTAATATACAATGTTTGTTAAAATTGTACTACCTGAGTTGTGTATTGGTTCAGATTCTGACTGTTCCATATTTTAGGGTCTTTGCTGTTTTCTCTGCAAAAAATACATAGTAATCATACAATTATCATTCAAACAACATATTCAAAAGTGACCTATTATGTATACAGTATGATGTTACATAATTATGAGTAATGTCTGTTCATCAATATTTCGCCTGGCTAAAGTGCATACTTAGTAAACCCTGAAGTGATAATTTTTTTTATTGGTGTTACCCATCTCTCGATATGTCGATATCATTGAAATTACATGGCAGCGTCAACAATCTGATGCGACCATCACAGATTTTATCATACGCTATTTACCTAATTACATATGTATATGCTTTGAGATGTTCAAGCAAATTCCAGCATGGGGCTTAGAATTTTCCCATCTTTCCTCTGGAGGACTTAATCCCGATTCTATGACAGCTTGGACTCGAAGTTTGCTCCTTCTATATAGAGGACAGCACCTCTACATCGGAAATCGATCAACTCTGCCGATGCTTAGATAAAACTGTTCTTTTGACTTAAATAAAAGCTTTCAGATGAATTTAGATTTTTGTGTGTTTTGATTTTCCTTTACGCCACATTCGACAATTTTTCAGTCATATGGTGGCGGCCAGTTTTGATTGGTGGAGGAGAGAGCCCGGTTACTAATGTTCCCGGGGAGAGGCCACCGGTCGTCCGCATGTAAACTGGCAAACTTTCTTACAAAGTCATCTAAGGTTTTACTGGGACTCGAACCCGCGCTGACAAGAGGTGAGAGTCTGAGTGGTTTAAAGCGCAATGTTCTAACCGTTCGACCACGGAGGCCATTACTGATGAATTTAGAGAAACTCCAACAAATCAATATTTTCACAAATATGTATCAATGATGACTATGTAGGTGTTAAAGAAACGGTGATGAGATTGTGTTTGTTATTGAAATCACGATAACAATGACATTTGTTGACACGACGAGTTGCGCGCGCGGCATCCTTCCGGAGCACCTGAACTCATCCCTAGTTTTAGTGGGTTTTGGGTAACTTTTTATACGTCTTGTTGTGTGAATGACTGTTTGTGTTTCTGGCTCTTTGTGTTTTTGTCATGGTATTTTTTTTTCGATGTTTGCATTTTGACTGTCCCCTTGGTATCTCTAACTTTTTATAAAAATACGATTTTATTATATTATAAGAGTATGTTTTTTATATCTAGCTAGTAGGCTAATCCTACGTTTATAATCATTACCAACTGTTCCGGTAAAACATGTTGACTAAGCAGTTGATATATAAAATTCATCGACGCTGATTCAGCAAAATCACACTTTGGCAACATATTATATTCACTGGATATCAATCAGGATGTTTGCGTTAGATTTGCTATGAGTATCAGTTACCTATCACACAAATCTTATTTTATTGTCTTTATCGTGGTCTTTGTTTCTTTTTTTATAACACATACCTACACGTCTGATCTTTGATATACTAGAATCGACCGATTTTAACATCACTTAGCACTCGTTAAATTCAGTAGCACATGGAGACCCGAGTTTTTTTTCCTTCGAAATGTATTTACTGATTTATGCCACATCAAACAAGGGATACTCATAGGATCAGAAGATCACCATGTCGAAGCTTCTTCCATTGAGTTATCATAAACAGATCTTGATTGATGTCAACAATTGCACCTGAAAAAAAGCATACTGGTATCTGAGCCGCTGTGACTCTGTAATTAGCTTGTTCACGTTCTGATCGTGAGGTCGTAGGTTCAAATCCGCGTCATGATATCCTTCGGATAAGACAGTAAAAACCGAGGTCTCGTGTGACGGTAAGTGTTGGTTCATTAAAGAACCCTCACCGCTCAATGGTCATATATAAGTGCTCAGAATAACCCAAATCTGTTGTCCTTCCCCAGCTTTGCTTATGTCTCCATACAAGTGATAGAAACGTGAGTGGGACGTCAAACAAGAAAACAACTAACTAACCGATATACCGCTTTAAACATACCTTTATCAATTCGATTATTTATAAAATATTAATAAATTAAAAAAATGAATGTAGGGAAAAAATGTCTTAATGTTATGTACATGTACATGTATTTGCATTTACATAGAAATGCACATCTGGAAAACATATATACATATATA
>JACSZP010017096.1:4056-33166 GCA_016161895.1 Pinna nobilis | reverse complement strand
GTAATAAGTCGGTTTTGAGATACTTTCCCTTTGTAGAACTCTTCAGCGTGAAGACGTTATTAGCCGGTGAGGTGTACAGGAAGGTGGGACTGTTCTCGGGATCAGGATATACCTCATTTAGATGTTATCAAAAGAATATGCCTTGGTATCCAAACCTAATAGATGTCTAATTTCATTGTTTCCACCCTAAATGTTATACGTTTGTGGTAATGATATATCCTTTGCCTACTTTGGAAAAAAAGTCCCACTTTCTTCGTTACGCAACGTCTAAGTTTGCCTCCCAGAGCAGAACAGCTACAATCTGAATACTCCAGTATTGTAGAAGTACCATGGCTCTTAACTATGATTATTGTGTAATGGTAGATAAATTACAAATAAACGTAGGTAGCGAATTAGTTTATTATCAAGTGAAATTAATTACGTATAGATTTTATGGTATTGTATTGTAGTTTAACGTCCCACATAAGAATAGTTCAGTCATATGGAGACGTCACCGTTTGCCGGTGAAGGGCTACAAATTTTGCCTATGCTCGGCACTGCTGGCCGTAGAGAAGGGAGTGTTCTTTACCGTGCCAACACCTACTGTGACACGGGACCTAGGTTTTTACTGTCTCATCCGAAAGACAGGGACGGCCAACCGCTAACCACTCGGCCACGGAGGCCCCACGTATAAATATTAACTCTGAGGAGATGAATAATGTGCTACATAACTGGAAGACCTAGGCTTTTATTGACCTTTGATGTCTCTTAAAAAATTAAAACATTCATTAGCTGTTAAAAAAATACTGCATTATCTATAGGTTTCAAGTTTTTGAGCCAAAAATTAGCCAAACTGAAATTATTTGAGCCAAATGAACTTTGATGGAGCAAAACAATGACTATTCTGAAGTAGTCAGGGAAAATCTCAGGATCAGGGAATCAGAAAAAGTCAGGGAATTAATCATTTATTAAATGATGTAATAAATAGGCTATAGACTAAATCTGGATGTGAAAGTTTGCAATGAGAGTATTTCTGTTTATATGCGAGTTTTCAAAATAAGGAATTTCAAAATACATTATAGCCTTTTGTATTTTAAAGTTCCTAGTTTTAGAAAATATATCATACGAAAGAGATGAGAATATCGTTCGGGTTTCATTGGATTTCTGCATATAAAACGTTTACACTGGAGATCGAATTTTAATTTGAAAGTACTGAATTAAGATTAGATAAACTACTGTACATGAATACAGGTTTGTTTTCGCCTCATGTGATATCCACCCTAATTCACATGCAATAAGTTTCATTTTCTTTTCATTTCGTCCATTCTCGTCATAATTCTATTCAAATAATTTACCATTCTGAATTTGCCCCATGCGCCCAGAAACGATGACAGCGAATGGGTTGAAAATAAAACGGAGGCGAGTTCCGTGTATAGGGCCAACAATGTTTCTATTAACCTACTACAAACTTTGGGGAGAAGGTACACGTGGCAGTCTCTGTGGGATGATTAATGATACCCCATCAAGAAGATCCTATTCTAAGACATCTCTGTATTTGCATGAAGCGGAATTTATAATTCTTGTATTCGAAAATGTGTGACGCGACGGGTGTCGCGCGTGAAGCAGGAGTTGCTTACCCTTCCGGAGCACATGAAGTCATCCCCGGTTTTTAGTGGGGTTCGTGTTTCACTATTTTAAGTTATAAGTGTATTTGCGTTTTTCTGTTTGTAATTTTGTCTCCTTTTTGTTTTGGCCACGATTTTGTCTGTCGTTGACTAATTCTATTTGGAATGCCCCTTGGTATCTTCTATTTCACCCATTGTATGCAAAATCTGCTTTCAACAGGAAACTGTGAAACAGTATAAAGTCAGCCTCTGAGGGATGTTGGGTGATGTTCTAAAGACCATCCATTTACAGTGAATGCTTTTCACTATCAGATCAAGAACGCCTGACCTATCCAACCGAGTCTGTCATTTTACTGAACTCGAAAGGTTTCCATGGAAATATCTGCGATAGGAGAGACATGTCAACAAAGGCGAAGCTGAATCCTTCCGAACACCTGTTCCCCTCCCACATGTAATTTGCAGTTGTTTTCCACGTTCAACTGAATCGTTATTATTCACCATTTGTCAAAATGTGACTTCGAGTTCAAATATCTCTCGGTTTTAATTACAGAACGGACAAATTTTTCATTATGAAATTATGATTGTTGATAATTACTACATCATGAATTGTTCTCATATGGAGTCCGTTGATCAAATGTTGGTGATCAAATGTGTGAAAAACACCATAGAACCGATCCTTGTACAAAAAATAATAGCACGTTTACAGGTTACAGATTAATAATCATTTCTGCTCGTTGAAATGTCCAACATCAACACTTTTGACGAACCCGCATGTATATTTTAAAATTCAGTCCAAAATCACAAAACAATAAATTTACTTCTGTGATATACAGTCAGCCAGTGTCAGAATGGGGAAAATATTGGGAAAATATGAAAACGTCTATCGATATTTGTATCTTAATCTATCTATCTATCTATCTATCTATCTATCTATCTATCTATCTATCTATCTATCTATCTATCTATCTATCTATCTGTCTGTCTGTCTGTCTGTCTGTCTATCTGTCTGTCTATCTGTCTGTCTGTCTGTCTATCTATCTAATTATCTATCTATCTATCTATCTTTCTATCTATCTATCTATCTATCTATCTATCTATCTATCTATCTATCTATCTATCTATCTATCTATCTATCTATCTATGTGGCAATATCTGTATATTTTTATTCATCCATTATTCCGTAATCGTCTTTCCCTATAGATTTGTTCACTTGTCTCTCAAATTTTCAGTCAATTTATTTTTCAATACTTTACTTTAATGCTTTGTTTATTTACAGCAACTATTTACAATAATATCGAAGAAGTACCAAGCGGTATTCGAAGCCCCAAGTTCTGGAGAATACGACAAGTTTAGAATATTAATAGTCTCAATGTCAAAAGCATTTGGCATCTGTCAGGTAGGAGTCACCATCACCTGTTGACATACCAAGCCCGTCGCAAATAATCCACGGACACCCTACGAGTTCAGTAAAATATCGATTGAAAAGGTTTTTGTTATAATCTGATCAAGGAAGTGTAGTCACTGTAAGTGGTGTGTTCCAGAATATCACCGAGCATAAAACTTTCGTAGTTGCGACTTAAAGCGTTCAACAACGTATCCCGTTGTGAGTAGTTTATTGGAAAGTCGTCCGGCTCTCAGAATTAAACATTTGTAGGAGCCTCAAGTATAAGATGCCATTGGCAACAAACTATTCGGTTTTTCCGTATTTCAATTCAATATGTGCTCTCGAAGAAAAGTTGATAATACATATCTTATATTGTCGATTTTTTTCGGTGCTGATCATATATTGATGAATATAGGAGAAGATATTAATATTCTTCATTTAAAATAGTGGGTATAATACACATGTTTTGATTAAGTGTTCATGTTCAGAGCTACGTCTTAATTTGCTGGTTTGATTGAGATTTGATTGAGAGAGTCATATGCCTCGCTTGACAAATTATCGGTTATATGGAGTGTATTCTATTTCGTATGTAGAGTATGCCCAAGTATAGAAAATCGTCGATTGGGGCCATGAGTACTTCTACCCTGTAAAAGTTTCATTACAATCCCTGGAGTGGTTTTGAAATGGATGTCAAAAATGTGAAAAACACCCCATTTCATTTTAAGGATTTAAGACAATTCATTTCAATTACAAAAATTGAATTTCAGTGGTTTTTTTCTCAAGAAAGAAATTGTAATTAATTCTAATTTTGTAATTAATTTTTATTACATGTAAAACATTCAATTAAGCAAACTGATTGCTGAAACTTAAATGAAGTTTGTAGCTTCTCTTTAGATATTAAATTTTCGTATGTAAAGCTTACATAAGTTTAGAAGTTCGTCTGTTATAAAACACATTTGGCATGCAAGGAATGGACATCTCGATCCAAGTAAGGATAGATAGAGAGAGGAAGGTAAAAATTCACATATACGTACACATACACAACTCAGTTATTAATTTATTAATTTCTCTTCTGTAGAAATAATTATATATATGTGGGAGGTGTATTTTTGTTCTTAGAGTCGTTGACTTCTAGTGCGTTTTGGATATATCGCATCGACATATGTAAGAGAATTGCCATTTTTGATGAACAAAGCATCAATAATATGTATAAATGTGCTGTGCCTGGATGTTGCTTCAGATGATCAAAGGAACCAATCGGCGAATAGGAGAGGTACTGGTGCCCATTGGAATTCCTACAGTGTACATACATATTGTGTACTAGAATTTCCAGCCTGTCTTAAATCATGTATTCATGTGCCGACTCAAAATAGTTAAGGAGGAAATATTATAATCAATGACATCACATCTAGTGAAAAATACGTTCCGCATGTGAAGCAAGAGTTGCCTACCCTTCCGGAGCACTTGAACTCAACCTCGGTTGCTAGTCGGGTTCGCGTTACTCTATTTCTTAGTTTCATTTATTGTTGTTGCTGCGTTGTTGTTTAACGTCCACTCAAGAATATTTCACTCATATGGAGACGTCACCGTGTGCCCGGTGAAGGGCGACAAATTTTGCCTATGCTTGGCACTGCTGGCCGTAGAGCAGGGAGGGTTTTAAAAAGTGCCAACACCTACTGTGACACGGGGCCTTGGTTTTTACTGTCTCTTCCGAAAGACAGGGACGGCCAACCGCGGAGTGGCGCTGCGGGAATCGAACCCCGGACCCTTTTTAGTTTCATTTTTTGTTTGCATTGATGCTTGTGTAGTATTGCCTCCTTTTATATTGTCCATGTTGTTGTCTGTAGCTCGAATTTTTTGACTTTGCATTTCCTATTGGGATCTTGAACTTTCTCTTTTCTCTAGATATTTCCCTATTTTGAAAACTCTTTTTTGGAAACAAATTATGGTTAATACACATCAAGTCGCATAGATCTATCCAGTTTATTTCTAATGATTAGCACATGATTACATTTTTTTAAATTCTAATAATTTATGTCAGTATAAATTTCTATGTGTATCAATTATTCGTGTGAATATCTTTTCTAATTTGAATATGAGAAAGAGATTAACCTTTTGTGACTTTACGTTATTAAAACAATTACGGACAGGACTGGAATTGACACAAAATCCCAAAATTGATTTTCTCTCGATTACTGACACTGAAAAAAAGCTTTACATCAATGCATAATCGTAATAAATCCAGAACGACCGTGCCCTTTGCCTTTTGACCATGAGACAAGGTTGGTCACTAGCTAGGCTCATGATGATTATGTTTCGAAATTTTGATCTAACTTTACAAGATGATTAAGAGATGTCAGTCTTGACGAATGACGGACAGCCAACACAGATACTATATAATCCTCATTTATAGGAGCATCAAATGAATGTAATGGATGATACTTTTATAGTTCTCTATTTTGGTGCTGAAAGTCTAGATGGCACCATGACAACGGGAGGATATGACTTCTATCAAACATATTGTACATAAAGTCAGATATTTTATACTAATAAGTATTGATAAAAGGGTAAAGGTAACGAACAGTGATCAATCTCAATTCATATTCGTAATGAAGAATAAAGAATTGAGCAAACGCGGACGACCCCTGAATATCCAGAGGAGGAATCAGGTGCTATGGAGGTGTAAGCATCCCTTGTCGAATGAACAAATTCTACCTGTAACACAAACTTGAATTCGACAGTGTCATCCGAAAAGTAAAAGTTGTTTTTCCCGTCGTTGGAATTTCTCGTCGTAATAAGGGTTCCAGTGATTCTCCCTAAATTCCAATTACATGTATGTCTAACCTACAATCACATTTCCGGTATTAATTACCAAAGAATCAAAGTTGGGCATCAGCGTAGAAAGATTTCATTGCATCCTAATAGTGACTGTCCTTAATTAACGAATTTTTGACCTGAAAAGGTTAAATTCATCGTTCTGGAACATTCCCAATGAAAACAACACGTGTCAACTACTTCAGGTCAGAATTAGTACCAGTCATCATCAAACTTCTAATTGATCCACAAACAGAAAAAAAATTGACAGGGATTTACTGTTCTTATCTTATGATGTAACGACTCGAGTAATCTAGATGTTAGAACTAATATCTCGATTGCAAGTAGTTCCGGGTTCGAATGCAGGCTTTGCAACTGACTATTGACGAAGCGCTCAGTGAACGATGAGAAAGTTTGGTATGGGATCATTCAGCTTGGACTAATAAATCGCGGTTAAGTGTTAGAGTGTTTATTGATTGATTGGTCCTATTATTGTTTTAAGTCGCACTCGAGAATCTTCGAGAAATCGAGAATCGAGAGTCACAACAGGGCAGGACCGCCGTGGCCTATTGGTTAGCGTGTTCGACTTCGTGATAGTGAGGTCCGGGTTCCGAGCCTAAGGCTGTCCCTGTCATTCGGATGAGACTGTAAAAACCAAAGTTCCGTGTCACGGAAGATTCTTGAGTGGGGCGTTAAACAACAATAAGCCAACCAACCGGAGAGGGGCGAAGTGTGACAAAATTGAGCTTTGCCTGGCACTTATGGCAATTCGGCAGTGAGGGTTCTGTATCCGTCACACCGGACTTCGGGTTTTTTACTAAGGAAAACTAGTTGTAGCGATGTCAGGTTAGATGTAATGACGATGTATAATCCTCACTGTAGATCATGAGTTTCCATCATCGCCGAAAATGCGTAAGGGATAGGTTCATTCAAGAGATGGACGTTAAATAAATAAACAAAAACAAAGCAACGGAACCAAACAAAGAACAGATTATAGCCATATAGTTTTCCTGCTGAGAGTCTAGATGATGACACAATAGCATGGAGAGAAGATGGGGTCCAGCAAATATTTTGTACATTGAGTCCGATATATAACTCTCATTTTGAATGTAGGAATTTCACCTCTGGTCCACGATTAGAAGTCCGGAATTAGGTAGTCTTGTTCTAAAATTAAAAAACTTGTCCCGTCGTTGGAATTTCTCAATGATATACTGGTTCCAGTAAATTAGTCTTCTGATATTCGGTTCCAATTGCATTTGTCTGACCTAGAATCATATTTCCGGTATTAATTGCCCAAGAATCAAAGTTGGGCGTCAGTGTAGAAAGAGTTAATTGCATCCCGATAGCGATTGTCCTTAATTAACTGAGTTTTTGACCTGGAAAGGTTGATTGCATCGTTCGTAAACTTCTCTTTTTGAACACAACATGCATTTCATCATCTTTTATGTCAGAATTGGTTCTAGTCGCCATCAAAGTTTTTATTGATCTCAAAAGAACGAAGAAATAAATTTGCCTGGAAGTTACTATTCTCATCTTTTTCAATGCTACCACCTCGGTGGTCTAGTGTATAGAACGTTTAACTCGTATACGAGTAGTTTCGGATTTGAATCGGACTAATTCATATACCGGTCATATGCAAAATTTGTGCGGGACTTGTTTCCATTAGTGATCGAACCACGCGGGAGAAGTCGATATCCCCCAGTAACATCATTTTAGCGGGTAAATTACGGAGAAAAAACGTTCGAGACACTAGTCCCGCACAAACGTCATGGGGTATCACGTGACACATGAAATAATTCCATTCAGGCTGCGACAAACCTAAGTCATAAAAATAGGTAGCAAGTCTTCTTGGCTAGGCACTCGATAAATTAAGTGAAAGTTCAAAGGGGGTGTTACCTTGGGAAGGACTATAAACCGAGGCTCCGTATCAGGGGCTAGATTGGTAGATTGGTGTATTGTTGTTAAACGTCCCACTCCAGAATCTCTTAGTCATATCAAGACGTCACTTGTTACAGTGGAGAGCGACAAATTTGGCTTATGCCCGGCACTTGTGGCCATTTAAAAGTGGGGGTTCTTTAACGTGTCGCCACCTACTGTGACACGGGAACTCGGTCTCACTGTACTCTCCAAGAAGCGTAGTGTTTTCAGAGTTGGTGTTGGCAATAGTAAAACACTCACTGTGAGTAGCCCTTAATGCCGAACATATCCCCTTACCGATAGTATGTGAAGTCTCCGTATAAGTTAAATATTCTCGAACAGGGCATTAAACAAAAACAACAACAAAAGAGATCAAATAACACGAACAAATACCAATACAAAATACAAATGTGTTCTGTAATGCCTGTAAATAGACGTGAAAATATCATTAGTAAAACGACGATTTATTTACCAAATATATAATTGCTGTTTTATATAATCATGTCATTATGTCGATTATCTGGTAATGCTACTTAATTGTTTAATTGTATCAGCACATTATATGGAAACAACTTTTTAAAAAATGTCTAGTGCTTATGCGAGTTGTATTGCCAGAGTTCTGATTTTTTTTCTTGTTACGTGAACATGAAAAGACGGAAAACCTTCCATGAAACGACATTCAAACATGCAAATCACAGTTACCATATAATCAAGAGCCAGAGGAATAAAGAGGCAATATACAAATATGGCGAACATTGGACAAAGATGAACCTCTGAAAACCTAGAAGTGGGATCAGATGCCACGGAAGAGTAAACGTTTCCTGCTGACCGGTCGCACCTGCTGCGAGTCCACGTCCACAGTTAAATTCATATAAAATAATTAGGAAAAGAATTTTTTTTTCAAATTTGGTAGAAACAATTCAACAACTACAATACATGCAATACAAGTAAACCAATATTTTATTCAGTGAAATAATGTTATCCCGAATAAGACCGTTTTACCAAGCGTTAATTTCGCGAGTTGTTGACAAAAAACGTTTTTCTAAAACCTTGAGACAAAAAACTTTTCAGTAAGTAGCATGCTTCTGTGCAAACAGTGGTAAAAGAACAGAGAAGGACCTGTCTGGTACCATGTAAACGTAAGCATCTACTGCTGAGCAGTTGCACTCTCCTATTTAATATAAAATAAGAGATCAATGAATACAGGTCGCAATCGGCAAAGTTGTTTCAACATTCATTATGTTAATTGTATAAGTAATACAGTTGCAAACAATGTTGTAATACAGAAAAACCTGCTCTTGCAACCACCTGTATATAAAGACCACCTGGTCACACGGAACACTCTTTGCTGTCCCCAATAGTACCATTTGTGTACAAATCAACCTCTATAAGAAGACCACCTCCCTATAAAGACTGATTTTCTTGTGTCCCTTTGGATGTCTTTATATACAAGTTTCACTTTCACTGTATTGACTGTTAAATTTGAGAAATAAGGGGGGCGCCATGGCTCAGTGGGTAGCATGTCAACCTTCTGATCGTAGGATCGTGGGTTCGATTCGCGATGCGGCATCGGCTGGCTGTTCTTGTAATTTGTCTGAGATAGTACATTTCTAGGTCCCGTGTCATAGTAGGTATCGACACTTCAATGTTCACATTTCAATGACCCTTAGTGAATAATATAGACTAAATTCATTTCACTTCGACGGAAGTGGGGACGTCTCCATATAAGTGAAAGATTCTTGAGTGAAATGTAAAACAACAACACAACTAACCAAATGAGAAATGGATGTATTAACATTTTTGTGATTTCTGACATCCTTGAGACATCAACTTTCACAGCTTACTAGTAAGTCGTTTTCCTCTGTGTTTAAAATGTTTATATGCAGAACGTACCATTTGCATGGAATATAAAATCATTGTTTGTAGATCGACAGGATTTATTACTGCTTAGATACGAAAAGCTTATAATAGGAAAGTATAAATAATCACAACAGTCGTGTATCTTGGTTGTTGATAAATATATATAAATTACAAAATGCAGATTCTGCACTTTCAACCCAAGAAATCCGATCTTCAATACGCTATTTTCTTTGTTGTGTCGCATACAGGTAAAGTGAATCTCGATTGAAGTTAACTCGTATAAATTCTGTCAATAATCAATCAAAGTTCATTCCATCAAAATTGACGATACATGGCGTTAAAATTTAAAAAAAATAAAAATCTTACCAGCTTATAACATTTGAAATCTAAAGATGATGTAAAAATCATAATCGTTAAATTGATATCAACAAGGCTAAAATCAGTAGTAACCATAGTTATGATGAAGGTTCTGATGACAAAGATGGCAAAATATTTGATGTAAGCAATAAAGGTATTTACAACGCCATGTTGTAATACAATAATCTTTACTGAGGATTTCTCTGTTTTCCTGGTCAGGACCTATGGCTCACGGCGGGCGTGACCAGTCGAATGAAAATGCTCACTTTTCCTCATCACCTGTATCCACTTCTGGTATCGCAGGTAGTCCGTTTTTGTCCAACTCTTTTTGCATTCCTAATATGAAATATGAAATTGATCACTTTCCATATGAATGATGATAACAGTAATAAATAACAATGTATTATCATGCTTAATGTTGCTAAACAAAACCTCAGTGAAATATGCCATAAATACCTTAATAAGCGTTAATTTCAATTAGTGTTTTTATCATTATTATTACAAAATTGACGAAGATTACGACAAAAAATTGCAAGAGCAAATGCAAATATAATTTTTCTTTTTCATTATAATAACAACCATAATAACAACAATAAAAAGTATTATGATAATGACATCAGCAACAACAACAACAATCACAACAACAACAATAATAATAATAAGAACAACAACAGCAACAATAATAATAATGATAATTATTATTATTTTTTATTATTATTATTGTTATTATTTTCATTATTTTTATTATTATTATTATTATTATTATTTTATTATCATTATTATTATTACTATTTTTATCATTATATTAATAATAAAAGAATCAATTGAATTAATGAAAACAGTAATTATTGAAAAATAATTATTATTATTGTTATTATTACATTAATAATAATATTTGTAATAAAAAAAGCTCTAATAAAAATTATAAAAGCAGTAGTAGAAATAATAAAGATACTAAGAATAACTTTGAATATTATCATTATTATCATTATTTATTTCATTATTATTTTTCCTACATCATCATTATCATTACTATCTTTTTAAATCGTTCTAATTGTTCATTATTTTTCCTTGTAATTTTTATTTGATTTCATCGTTGTCATCAATATTACATGTATTTCAATTTTCATCATATTATGGTCATCAATAAATTATTATTCTTTTTTATCATCATTCTATTATTTCATCGTCATTATTTTTATCATTATCATTATGATCATCATCATATTTATCATCATAAAAATCATTATCATTATCATCATAGTCATTATTTCATTACATTATTTTTTTGTGTTTCTTATCTGTTTCTCAGTTTTATTATTGTAAAAGTAAGACTTTTGTTGTCGTGCATATGAATATAAAATTTTACGATATAAATGTTTCTGGTTAATTTTTTTCATTTAGGGAGTATATACCATATCCAATGCAGTTAGTTGCTCATGTTAGTCGTACAGGCCTACAACTCATTTGTTAATAACAGCCCCTAGGATAATAAAGTAAGTAAAAGAAAAATGAAAAACTTTCCAGAGAATAAATGTATGAAAATCGTAGGTCACCAGTGTACTTATATACAAGAGTATGCTGTGGTTAGAGGGATTGCGATACATTAATGGTTTGAATACCGTGAACACTCGTGAAAAACGGAAATGACTTGCAAATCCCCACCATTATGTCAACAGAATGCTTAGAAATATGAAAACTAAAATATCGACGAAAAAGCTCAGTATTTAGATTAAGGAACAACACACGCCATATGACATAGTACCGATCAGAATTAGTCATTCAACAAAAATATTGATTCACTCTGTACTCCCATTCAAATGTTTATTTCTAAATTAATAATTAATAATGGGAAAAATCGATCGTCGGCACATAACATCCGATAAGCCTCGGCTATGATGGAGTATTGCTTAGTGTCGGGAACTCGAGCTTACGCCCACACAACGTTGACTAAGCCGATCGATGTGTGCATGCTAAGGGAACGTCCTCTGTTACAGTAAACGATATATTTTCTTCTGTTGCCATGGCAATAAGAAAACATGACGGGGAAATGAAAAGGTACTTTTCACACAGAGCTGAAGTCAAAAAAATAAATGTTATATGCGCATGATTTACACTTGTGCGGTTTAACATTTTCTATTTTGTTGTGTGGCATTGAGGTATGATTCAATCTTATATAGAAATATACTCTGACATATCGAATCATATTCCGAAATTAATGCTTTGTGTTTGAATATAAATATTGGTTTAACATGCGTTTTAAATCTATTTGGAACTTTCTTTTTAAGATTTAAATTTGACTGAGGATTCATGGCAGCTGTGTCCTTTTATAGGGGATACAAATGATGCTTATACGTCTATGACACCTGATCCCATCTCTCGACCTGATTTGTAATTCGTCTCTTGGTTTCCCCCATGATTTGTCCTTGGTGTATTTGATTATAACATTCAACATTCAGATTTTCCTGCTTGAAAAAGACTTGTAAATACCAAAGCATCATTTTAGTGCTTAATTTCTTATATAAAAATAAATTTTACATTTTTACTGAGGCATGGGAAGAGAGAAATTTCACAATTTGTTTTTGTAGATTAGAGCTATTTTCAATTACTGTACTAAAACTGAGGCAGCAAAGAACATGCACAAAAAGTAGAACGAAAGAAAATGTAAATGAAGTAAATACAAGTGGACTTAAAAATATTCACTGGATTTTTTTCCTACTTGTTAAACTTTTACTCAAAATATGTATCCTCGATTCTTGTCAAATTTGTCGTAATATTCCTTATCTCAAATTTGGATCAGTAAAAACTTTTATTAGATTCAATATTTCTTTAACATCTATTGAATCTGTTCTGAGAAAAAAGGCCAGTTAAGTTCTACCCATGAGAAATCCAGAGTGTTTAATTACGAAACTTTTTGCTCAGAAAGATTTAAGCTATCAAAATAAAGGTTTTCACATATTGTAATGCGTTCTACAATTTCAAAAGGATTAGGCTCAATCTCTTAAAACTTACTTCGCCGTCTCCATGCCATGATAAATCTACATAATAAATACATATGCGCACAGAAAAATGTTTGACCCATAAATGAGATACAAATTTTAAAAAGGTTTTTATGTAATTCCGCATTACATTAGCAGTTCATCAACTTAACTAAAAATAACACAAAACTGAATTGAATTGAACAGGCCACCATGACTATNNNNATCAATACAATACATAACTTGTGTAATTTTCTGCAGTGGGGCATGAAAAATCGCCACAAGTCGTTGTAAAAATGAACATGATACAATGACTTCCCTGACCCATAAATGAGATACAAATCTTAAAAAGGTTTTTATTGGTACTTCTGTTACTGCTGTTTACAATGATGACTGTGGGTGGTGGTGATTGTGGAAACAAATTTAGAAAAAATCAAAATTATTGATAGATAAACTAGTACATTTTACTCTGTTTCTCGCTTTGTTTTACCAATAATTAATTTACTTGTATCAAAATATTTCGAGGTTGTTGTTTATCCTTAATGTAAGGATGTGAAGAACTGTGATAAAAATAGTCACTGGTTTGTCAAAATAAATTGTCTTTTATTAAAAAAGGAAAATAAAAACATGCTTTATATTGAGTAAATTTTATGATAGTCAGAGTAACGACATATATCAAAAAGCAGAAAAAGAATTATATTGGTATTAAGAAATTGCGTTATTCTCATGAAAGTACAATTTTTTAGGCATACTTTTTTTAAATACGTTAGTAAGTCGTGTTATATAATAATATATGATGTTAGCGTAAAAAATCATATGCATCCACTTATATGTCATATTTATTCATATTATATATTCAAACTTAAATTTACAATGGTTACTAATTACTGACAAATGTTTGTATTTTGAGGACCCTTACTTGGTCAGATCTTCGTCACAATTAAGACGTCATCACACCGTCAGGTAGCCGCAAATGTCAATTGCTTAAATACCTCACTTGATGACCTAACAGTACTAAGGAAATGATAACTTGAAGCATTACTTTTGAAATTAGAAGAAAAATGAAAATGATATACTTTTTATTCATGCATAAATCCGTGAATAGAAAAATGAATTCAAATGTAAAGATGAATTGTCGATGGAATATCTCCTTTAGAATCTAGAATGTAAACAAACTGTTTGGTTACAACTAGTTGGGATTGATTGTCATTTTTATCCAACGCGAGTTATTTAATTTTCAAAGGTTCAAAGCTCGGTCTTTAGCGAGCATATTGAGACTTTGAAATATACAAATCAAAGTATTGAAAACGCCAAGAAGAATGTTTTATTTTCAGTTTCCATCATAATGTCAGCCCAGTCAATGTATTTTGACGTCAAATAAATGACGTCAATTTATGACAACATAATTAAATTGCCCGATATATCAGCCAATCAAAACGCTTGGAAGTATTTATCAACGTGTGGTTTATTGATATATTTAATCAGCTGCAGACTCCATTTTACAGCCATTTAATAATGGTTTGACTACGTGTGTTATGGTAGAAATTAGATAAAACTTGTTCTTCTAGATTTGTGATTGGAAACATGCAAAATTATTGTACAAAATATCAATTTCTATACCGGGAGTTTCACTAGTTTGTTCTGCTGCTATTAAAGCAACAGAGTTTCCCCAATTGCAAAAAAAAACTTGAATTAATATCTAGTCATAATCGTAATAAGAATAATTACAACAAAAGTGCTACATGTACTACAATATCTTCTACTACTACTGATGATGACGAGGAAGAATGATGATGTGGTTGATATTAATGACGATGATGACGATATCACTGATGATGATAATGATGGTGGTTATGATGCTTATAAAACGACATAATAGAAGTAGTAATAATAATAGCAATAATAATAATGATGATGATGATAATAATAATAGTAATAATAATAAAAATATTGATGATGATGATAATAATAATAGAAATAATTATTATAATAACAATAATAATATTGATGATGACGATATTTTTATAATAATAAAGAGAAGAAAATGGAGAAGAATTATTTTCATCATCATTATTATTATTAGTATTATAATTATTATCATCATTATTATTATTATGATAATTATTATTATTATTATTATTATTATTATTATTATTAATGATAATATATTTATCATTACTATGATGATGATAATATAATAACAAAAAGTTATTATTACAAATATGAAAATGATAGTTATGACACGATAAAAATTAAAAAGCATTTCATCGATTTGAATATCGTACTGATAAAAAAAATCATCTTTGTGATTAAAACACAATTTTAATCATTCAATCACAAATATTTATACTGATGACATCCAGGCAACAAAAGTTACGAATACAGCAATAGTAAAAATAAAAGATTATATTGATAATAATGTAATAATGATAGTAATAGTTGCAACATTAATGAAGACTGGGTTTAAGATCATAATGAAAAAGGATTAAAGTAATTGGATTCATCAAAATAATAATAAAGAATTACCGCTATGAATCTAATAGTAATTGTTTAACAACAAGAACAAGATATTGATAAATACAGTAGAAATAGTATCGCCAAAATCAAATTAAATTAAAAAATGATAATATTTACATTCAAGTAAGACAGGATTAAGAAATCACTGTACCAACCGAGGAGATGAAATGATCGTGGTTATTCTTATAAAGCATTTAGATAAACATTATTTAATAAAATAGGTGAAATAGAAGATACCAAAGGGCACTCCAAATAGAATAAGTCAACGACAGACAAAATCGTGGTCAAAACAAAAANNAAAAACGGGGGTGAGTTCAGGTGCTCCGAAAGGGTAAGAAACTCCTGTTCCAGGCGTGGCACCCGTCGTGTCACACATTTTCGAATACAAGAATAAGTCACAATCGGTGATGGTCATAAACGAGAAAAGATGGGATCGGGACTAGGTGTGCGACAGGGGGAGCATATCCCTCATCATGTTTTTACAGACAATTGTCATGATGATGATGATGATGATGATGATGATATTAACATTTATCTTTTGCAATATACGTTTCAACTTTGTTTAACAAATATTGTAAATGAAGTGAATCTTAATGACTAAGGCATAATGAACCAAAGCTTGGTGCAAAGCGATGAAATAATAATTCTGAAACCCTTGTTCACATCAAATCATCCTTGCTTTGCTGAAACAAGGTCACAAGATTATCCAAGTTTACTAATGATACACAATTACATAAATATGATTATACTTAGCGAGGACATATTGATGATATGAACTTATCTCTTTTATGCATAAATGATTAAAGTTCGGGAGAAAAAAATCTACAAGAATAATATTGTACCAGATAGCTATGTTGCTTATACAAAAATGCATATATCGTAATAATGATGATTGTGGTGATGTTGATCGTTTAAGATAAGGACGATAGTGATTATCATTTAAAAAAATACTGTTCTTACGGTGATATTTTGTGTAATCAGTCATCAAAAAGGTCAATTTGGTAATCAAAGCATTGTTAAAGCAATAATCGCATTTGTTAGTTTTTTTTAATCACTTGAAAAAATCTACTGTATCAACAGACGACCTGTTGGCATCACAATGTAGTAAGTTTAACATTTTTACAATCGCGTTGGGTGGTCGTGACATTTTAGGCCTATTTCTTTACACAATTCGGTCCATGGCCTGTATTGATTTCTTTGTTCCAACTCCATGTATCTTTAGATAACCAAATTGTGGCTGTACCCCTTTTTATACCCTAATGTTGCCATCTTTTGTCTTTTTTTTTTACCTACAGTCGGATTACTCCGTTGACCAGATTTAGATATAGGATTCACGGCGGATGTGACCGGTCGACAGGGGTTGCCTACTCCTCCATGGCACCTGATCCCACCTCTGGATTATCAGAGGTCCATGTTTGTCCAATATTCACTAGATTTGTATAATGCCGACTGACTCTTGTGGCGACTGATTATTTGATCTCTGTGACTTTCATATTTTCAAGCAATTTGTAACTTTCGAAATGTGTATTCAATACTTCAAAACGCAGTTGTTTCACATTGTTTCGTATCCTCATATGCCCACAACCATTAAATATCATATTGCTTCTTGAAATTTTTATTCATAAAAATAAATAGAAATTGCTCTTTTTATCAAATATCATGACCTGTATATTTTCTTACGATACATACAGCTTCATGGTAAATCTTTACATAGTTTACAAAGAAAATATTCATGTAGTATCATTTTCAGACATCAACCACAGGGTGTACGGAATCAAAGGATATGGTTGGAGATGCAAAGAAAGACATTTGATCCATAACGAGACTTCCATAAAAACTTCAGCAATAGTACACAAATCTTAACATAGATGTGTATACTGTATGATATTTTAGATGACTCTATTTTTTATCATTCAAAATGCAGCACACGGCGTCTAGACGACCTCCTCTGGCATTTACAGTCGATACACGATGATCCAGACCAATAGTTGTACTTTTAGATAGAACTTGGAAAGCAGGTTTTACTCAAAACATATGAATAACATCAATTATTGTGTACCACGATTCCAAAACAATAAACAGAAGAAAATGTGTATTCTGAAGATTTCTGTTAACGATTGACGTTCAAATCAGAAATCTAAAAAGACAGATAAAGATGACCTTTCTATGCCCTAGTAATTAATATGTTGTTTGATTAGTTGTAATGTTCTTAAGGTACCACTCAAGAATCTTTCTCGCATATGGAGACGCCATCGTATGCCGATGGAGGGTGACAAAAAACTTAGCTCGACACATGTGGTCATAGAGCAGCCACGAAGTGTGACACGGAACCTCGGTTTTGCAGTCTCATCCAAAGGAGAGGAACAACCGACAGCGGCGAGGCGCAGACTCGATCCGATGACATCACGATCAGAAGAATACCAGCCTAACTACTGAACCGTGGCGGTTCCGGATGCCGTATATGGAAAGTCTATGTCATAATTCTGACAAGATAATACATGTATTTATATAGAGCATGTTTATATCGGGAAAATGCATTTCTCATTAAATTTTTGTGTAATCTGTCCCGTAATATTTTGTAGTAATTATGATTTGAAATGATAACCACTAAAAGTGAACTTTGAACTGACGCTGACTAAGTGTAATACAATGCAACAACAATAACGTCAGGTCGGAAAATCTGCTTTACAGAGCAGGTCGTCCATGCAACAGAACCATACAAATTCACTCTTGTTACAGAGATATGGTGTTCATTTTTCTGAAGTAATAATTTCATGTACAACCCTGAAATAATTTATAAAAGATCCGTTCGTGATTCATTTTAAGCATTTCAGAAGTGGCAGTAATTTTAAATTCTAAGAAATGAAACGGAAATGGAAATACATAATATGAATTATAAATCTTGAGATTTCACACCTATGGCCACTATAAAGTAATCTGATGCTATTTTCAGTGAAGGTGATTCAAATTTTTCCCAAGTATTTTAATGAAATATGGAAAATGACCTTTAATTTTACATCAGTTGTTGACGCTAATGCTAAGAAGGCTATCTTGTGAGGGGCGGGGGGGGGGGGAATAGTTACTACGTAGGTATTTATACTCACCATCCTGTCTCCCTTTGCTCAAACACTTGGTGACTCAAACAGTACCACCAATGCTGAAGATGAAGATGAAGGAAGGATTAAAAATAGCGATGATGCAAACCATACGGCATTTGTACTCATGTACCAGCAGGATGACTGCCCTTACAAATCTTACGGATTTCCGATATCCGCTTCCGTGTGTCAAAATACGGTCAGATTCAACTGATAAGTTTCCCAAAAAGGCATTGGTGTTACAGTTTCTTCAAATTTCTAAAACTTTGAACGGGTCAATATACAGAAAATACTCATAAACTTGTAGAAGATATTCTATATGAACCTAAAATAAAAAGTTTAACCTGTTATAAGAGCCCGTCTGAGGGAAGAAGCAAAATGGGTCACATATGAAAGGTGGTCTCTTAATTCATGTGATTTATATAAAGAGAAGCATACAGAACCATACATTCATGTCACAGAAGACAGGTAGTCCTTTCATTCAATGGGTCACGAAGGTAGATTAGACTGTAAAAGGGGTAAATTAGAAGATACTAAGGGGCATTCCAAATTTAAAAAGTCGACGACAGACAAAACCGTGGCCAAAACAAAAAGGAGACAAAACTACACACAGACATACACTTATAACTGAAAATAGAGTAACATGAACCCCACCAAAAACCGGGAGTGAGTTCAGGTGCTCCGGAAGGGTAAGCTACTCCTGCTCCACGCGTGGCGCCCGTCCTGTTACACATTGTCGAATACACGAATGAGTCACAATTAGTGATGGTCATAATCAAGAAAGGGGGATTCGGGACTAGGTATGCGACAAGGGGAACATATCCTTCATCATCTGTTTATACTGGTTAACTGTATTGATCAACCAGGTCATGATGGCACGCCGTGTCACATATCACATACGGAAATAAGTCACATTCGGTGATGGTCATAAAAAGGAAACTCAAAGATTGTTATGACATTTCTATTTTACTGTTCCTTGTCAATGTTTTTGTCCGACCTACGTTTCATACAAAAGAACTTAAAATGTTGATATTGAGTACTGCAAGGACCCCGAAATATCCATTTTAAACAATCCTATCCCTTTTTTCAACAATTCGTGTCACACTGTAAAACAATAATTTAATGGAATATTTCACAATTACATCAACATTAATTGCTTACTGATTTATTATCAGATTGTTACCAAATCTAATGCATGGTTTTACATCAATACATTTCCGATCAAGCTAGATAACGATTAAAGTATTTCGAAATATGCAAACGTTTACGGGGAAAAAGGTAAAGGCAACGATCGGTGATCGATCTCATAATTCCTAAAAAAAAAAATGCAAATTAAGTAGTTGGGCAAACACGGACCCCTGAACACGCCAGAAGTGGAATCAGGTGCCTAGGAGGAGTAAGCATCCCCTGGTGACCAGTCTCATACGCCGTGAGGCCTATATCTTGATCAGGTAAACGGAGCAATCAGTGTGTAAAGAACGGTCTAACAACCGTTATGAAACATGTCAGACAGCATTCGACAATGGCAGGCCATATCGGCAAACCAGATCATTGTACCGTCCGTAGAATTTACGAAAATCTTACTTTAACCGAGACTGTTGTAACCCCTGTAACATCAACTTGTTTGTCAGTAGCCTACCTCGATTTAAAAACTGGTCATACACTGAACAAGCTCTAGCGTATCGAATCAGTTGAGAGACATAAACTCCATATGCAGGTGAGGATGGAATATTGCTACATAAGTATGAGCAGTTGACAATGTTGAAACTGAAGTCATCCTGTTTATTATAAACTTCAGTTGTCGATTTACCGTTAAGGAGAAGCAGACGTAGAAAACTCTGTTGTGTCTTTCTATCTCCAGTTTTAAATCACTTAGGATAAATCATTGACCTTTCCTTTAGGGGCATAGCATATCTTAACCATATCTAATGGAAATGATTCCTATACCACGTGGTATCCCATAACGTTTGTGAGGGACTAGTATGTCCCATGGTAAAGGAACGTAACTCAACGTCATCGTCATACAGAAATGACGTCAGTGCGGGGTAACGCCCTTTAGTGCGTCATTCCAACACTAACACTAATAGAATCAATAGTTCCGCACAGACTTTATTTGTTACCATGGGGTACATTAAATATTTCAATTTGCGCTAATGTCTGTACTCTGTTGTGGAATCGTAATTTGTATAAGAAAAAGGAAAAAATACTGACAAAATAAATTCAAAGTAAAGTATGATAAAAAACGTCAGGTAAATATTGAATTATAACCAAGAGTAATGTTATCACCTTTGAATAAAAAAAACGGGGGTCGATTATTAACTCTGTCTTTCTCCCTTCTTATTTGTCCGTGTAAAACAAAAGAAAGAAACCAAACTCCCAACATTGACCACGACCTTTGTACGGTAAGTGAAAGGGATTTTGTATTTCAAATATAAATGTACATCTACTGTGGAAAGACCTCCCTTTCTATACACAATAACTTGACCTCTACCTTGATGTTTCTTCTTTTATCCAAAACCTTTTTTCATTGGCCATAAGTCGAATTGGGGCATTCTTGTTTCACCACTACATCCTTTTTTGTCAATCCTTACTCGGTTGACAGTCACTGATACAAGTATCGTCAGGTAATTATATTTTCATGGTAAAATTTTCTCCCTTGGAATCATATCTTTGATTCTATTTCTATCCAATTTACAATGACCAAAAAAATGTCTATGCAGACCTGGGAACGGACAATCACTCTCGCTTTTAA
Organism: Pinna nobilis; assembly: GCA_016161895.1. Classification (NCBI taxonomy): domain Eukaryota; kingdom Metazoa; phylum Mollusca; class Bivalvia; order Pterioida; family Pinnidae; genus Pinna; species Pinna nobilis. Next base: position 11,888 of record JACSZP010017096.1, on the reverse strand, counting down.
GCGAAACGGATGAAGTGCCGAGAAAGTGTTCGGAATTCCGGGCCAGGATTTCATTTACAATTGTTTTTTTTAAATATAAAAACATATCGTGTAATAATGTGTCAATGTGCTTATATACAAATCTGTTGAACAAAAGACAAGGACGGGCTTCTGAAAATTTCGGAGGTTGAAGCAAGTTCCATCGAGAAGAAAGCATTCCCTATCTACCGGCCAAACCCTCCATAAAATAATCATATGGGAAATTTATTTACTTCTATCGTATCGGGATATATTAAAATAAAAAAGATGCAAATTTTGCATTTTATGATAACAAAACGTCGCTAGTAAATGCAAATGTCCAATTAAAGGCCAAATCACCTTATCCTTCTTTAGAGTCAGAAGCTTCTGAATAGAGTCTACTTCATTTGAATAAAGGAACAGATCGGCCATTCAAGGTTGGGCACAAATTGTACTCATAGGGATTCCGACCGTTTCGGTAAATACCGAGTATCCATAGATCTCATGCAAATATCATGCCTTTAAGAATTTCCTGCATCTCTTATATCAACTTTTGAGTATTTGTATCTTTGACGAGTCGAGTATCAATACGAATTCCCCTCCGGATTTGGTGTCTCAGTATAAAATGACATGTATTTTCACAAATTAGTAAGTTTGATTTGAATTCAGATGCAAATATGTATGTGCAAATGTTATGAGATTACTTTATTAATATATTGCAATCAATTATAATTCAGGTGTAACTATAAGAAGGGGAAAAGCTAGACGTGCTTATAACAATGATCTTAATTGTAGTTATAATGGACAATAATGTGTTTCAATATAATATAAAAGCACCATTCTTCAAAAATGTTAACTTTTCATTCACACGAATTGAATTTCGACAGCGACGGAATTTTCAGAAAACGTTTCACAACAGGAAAACGTACAGAAAATGTTCTACATACTGTATATACAGTTTTGTTAGCGTTTACATTACATCGCTTACTAAAGATATCGACATACACTTGTACCAGCATATAACACAGGGATATTACCTCAAAATGTATACAAACGAAGTCATGTGCGAAATCTCAAAAGCATTCGAACATTACATCCCTTCAAAGTATCCTCTGCGGATTGAGATACATAGTTTTAATCTTTGAATCCGTTTCTGAAATGCGTCACGGTACGCTAATTTAGTTAAACATCCGAGGCAATGACTGATGGCTGAGCCAAGGGCTTGTCTGGACTGATAATGACGATCAGATAAGAATTTTTTGAAGTTTTGGAGAAAGGAAAAAGTGGTGGGTATGACAAGACGGTAACTTTCTCCGACCTCAACCGACCTGTCATGTTCTAACTTTAGGTGAATTTACCAGGTGGGTAGTCAATACAAAAATTAGAACATGACACCGACCTGTAACACTTTAGCCCTTTGGTACCAGAGTCTTTGTACGGCTATTCCATCACATGAAAAGAGTATGCAATAAAGAACCTTCTCTGTGATTAATATGGTTCTTTTTTGTAACTACAGACCTTCTTCCGTATTACGTTTGTCATATTTTGTTCCCAAATTCTATCAGACTGGTTCGGAATAGTGAAAAATGTTTCTTCACCGGTAACAATGTTTACAAATGGTCTTTCATTGAATTCGAGAAACAATTTCAGCAATTGCTTAGCGGTAGGTACTCATACCCGTTTTTCGTCATCTGTCAATATGTGCGGTATCCATCTGGTAGAAATCTTTCGTACTTTCAAAATACACTTCAAAAGGAATCGTGTATTTGCCACCACTTTCATTTATTTCCCTGACTTTTGAGACATTTGCCTTGCCTGTAACGGTCACAGGTCGGCCAGTTTTTGTCGCATTGACGGACTCTGTGCCAGTCAGAATTTTTTCTTCACCCGACACACATAGTTATCTTATTGGACCTTAAGAATCCCGAGTTCAGTGAAAATATGCATTACCAATTGCAAATTATAAATTTTTGTGCGAATTTTTATAAAAGCTCTAATTTCTTCAATTATTCTCAACCCGTTTCCCAACCATTTTGCAACTGTGGTCAACGACTAGCTCCATTGAAATGACTATAATTTTATAACTATGAGGAGCTGAAGGTTAGTGATTATACCGTTGGAAAGGTATTGTATAAACCTATTCAAGCGTATCATCATTCACGAAATCGTGCAAAGCAATATCGCGTTGTGGTACAATACACATTACATGTCGAACAACCATCGTAAAGTAACAGAGTCGCCGAAATATAGTTCCGCAAAAATACCGGATTTGGATACTTAGGCCATTTCATGAAATATATGTATAGATATAATTTTCTGGAATTAAAATCACGCTTCAAGATTTCATATGTAACTTATATTCCAATGTATGGTATTAGATTTACGCAAAAGTTTGAACAACAATATTCATTTACCTACGTCATAAAAGGTAGCATATGTGAGGGTGTTGAGAATAGAATGTCATCTAAAGATGCCTTCATTGCATTGCGGTAGAGAACCTAAGGCCTCTTGGTCGGGAGCTCGTGCCTCGATAGAGGAAGTTAGCACATTGCAGTTTATTCACAGCTCAGGGGTCCTAAGTACATTGATCAAAATCTAAAGTCCTTGACGCTTGGACACTTCTTCGTAATGGTGAAGACTTCTTGTGCTGCACATTAAACATGACGGAAACAGCAGCACTACACCGTCGTTTTGCAGGTTTAGTCCCCGATTTGCCTTCTATAGCATGTGTTGTTCCGAATTTGCTCTCTCCAATACGGTTTTATCGTTGTGGCCGACTTATCGACCGGCAACAGAAATATATATGGGATGTGCTGATTTATTTTCTCTTCTACTCTGAACTCAAGAAAGAATCTACAATCTTTAATATTTCTTTCGGACAATTTCTGGAGAAGGCTGACAGGTCGAATCTATCCCTATGAGGTAGTTCTCTTTTATGAGATTTTAAATTTACCAGCGCATACATACATTCCATCAACTTCATCAAAACGGATTGTTAATATTGGCAAAGTTTAGAAACGAAATTTTAAGGAATGTAGTTTTTGAGATTTTATTTAATAAAAGAAAGATATTTTTCTATATATAACTGTGCACGTCATCGGTTTGGATACCTGGTTCCATCTAATTTGGGATTTACAAATGTTAGTTGCGTTTGGAACCATATTTAGTCCAATTGAATCTAAAAAATTCGACGCGTTCAGGACCGCTGTTTAACTTCGAGTTTTCAAACATACGATATCTCTCCGGCTGGACACTTTTCCGTCGATCCTCTTATTCACTCTCTTTCCAGAACACTGTTCTCATCACTCACCATTTGGGTAAATATTCTGAAATAATTTGACACTGCCTTCAACTTGATTACTAAATAAACACACCGAAATTTCAATTTCTTCCAAAAATTCGCATTTAAAAAAAATTGAGATATTATTGCAAATGCATTTTAAGATTTGAAGTTTTGGACTGTGAGATTTATTCGAGAGATCGAAAATTTCGACGCCGAAGTTAAAAAGATCTAGACTAAAGTTGCTGAATTTTTTTAAAGAAAATATCGGGACCGTAGCTATACTTCGAGTGATCAAGAACTTCGAAAGAAGAGTATACATTTTATTTCACTGTACCTCCTCCTTTTAAACTCATTCGTGGAAAATTTATCGCCATATGGGACATATTTATCGATAAACAGGAAACGGCAAATGAGTAATTAAACAAACAATGGTATTCCGGCAAATAATCAAAGAAATGTTTAAATGGAATAGAGTGTTCATGAGACTTATCTCAAATATGTTCACTATTACAGACAGTTATCCCAACAATAAAAATACAATATTAAATGTTGGTAGTATGGAATAAAAGATACCAGGTTACTAGTTATTCAGAAGAGGATATTAACATTCACTTAGAATAGGACACACAAAGACTTCATCCAGTCCAGAGGTCGGACCGGTGCATCATACTTTTACTCAAGTCTGAGAACTTACTCAAATGCAGCTTTTCAACCCATCATAATTGAGTACTAGTTTTAGTTTAGTAAATTACCAGACTTAGGTTAATTTTCATTAAGTACCATATGTTGTCATGCCCAGTTGTCATGGAGAAGTAGGGATATTCTTTCGAACCGATACACCCAATCCGAACCAACAATAAAAACCATAAGCAGGGAATGAATCCAAGTCACCTAGACGATTCCACATACTATCGAAAATTTCACCTAACGTTATATCGATATTGTAATACAGTAGAGTCGGTCTATAACGAATCGGCTTAAAGCGAATTCAGTGCTATAACGAAGACGAATAAAATCCCCGAAAAGAATGATTATTTATCTATATATGTAGTAAATCTTGATGCTTAAAATGACGGATGTCCATTTGACTTCGTTATAGACCAACTCAACTGTATATGTTCTGGAGCACGGCCATTTGCAGTGACTGCCGTTTGCTCGTTAGATCAAGATAATATGATTTACTTAACCAACATCGACATTTTACTGAACTCTCGTCGGGTTCTGTGGAACATATAAGAAGGCTGTTACATGCCGACAGGGGACGCTGACACCTTCCTGACACTTGGTTTCACCTCGTCGGGATTTACAATTGGTTTCCACGTTTAGACCGTTATTATTCGAAACTTGTCATATACATTGGGATTTGGCTTTTCGAAAATCCCTTGGCACCTTTTCAATACGGGAGTTTTGAGATTGTAGCTCTTTTGCTCTTGGGGGCGCATATGGACGTTGTGTAACGAAGAAGGTGGGGCTGTTATTCAATGTAAGCAAAGGGTATATCATTACCACAAACGTAAATCATTTTATTTCAGGGTGGAAAGGTATGAAATTTGACATCTATTAGGTATAGATATCAAGGTACATTCTTTTGATAACGCTGAAATACTGACATACAGATAAACCCGTTGTTATCTAACGAGAACAGTCGCACCTTCCTGTATAATTTGCCTAATTGCGTCTTCATGCTGAAGAGTTCTACAAAGGGAAGTATCTCAAAACCGCCGTATTTCATTTTATCGAATTAAAGTTGTAGTTCAAAACAGTCGCCATATCTACCGCACATTTAAAAAAATCTTCACTTAAACCGGAATTTTCAGATGCTCTTGCATAATAAGCATGGGTTTCCTAAAAAATATTTTAAAAAAACTCGCATCATAACGTAGAATTCTGTATTTTCTTAAATTGAAATTTGAAGTAAAATTATAATTGTTTAAAAATAAAGTTTTATTAATCAATAAAATAATGGCTATTTTTAAACCTTTTCTCGAATTTTTAAAACACAAGGAAGAACAATTCAAATCATTAAAGCTTGTTTTAACTAAATGTATGCAATTAAGAGTTCGTTGTGATGTAATATCTACAATAAAGCAGAAATTTTGTGTAATTAGCATATGTTGTATTATTGTTGCATAAAACATGAATTTGTCTTCAAGGAATAGGCAATAAATGCTATTAATCTTAAACTTCCTTGTTGTTGCGCAAATTGTTAACATTTTCAGTTGGCTGGCTTTTTTTTAACGGTCATAGAAATTTTCTCTGCGTTGTCAACTTTTTATACTTTTGTCAACACCATTCCAATCATTTTGTTCTAATTCATTCCACTCAATCGAGTAAGCAATTGGATAAGTAACCAATAATATTTTTGCCATTAGACGAATATGAACCAATGTACATGTTTTGCTAATTATTATAATGGTACTAAGCGGATTGCAATTCCAACTCCGGCGATCGGGCATAATTGTTTATATCAATTCCAGTTGCGCCATGCGTTTTCAAGTTAACCTGTAGCTACCTTCAAACTACAAATAAAAAAAATTCACTTGTTCAACTTAGTCAGCAAACTACATAGTTAGCGTACTAAGAATAAACTCGCTTATTTCTTAGAATTTTCTTAGAATTAACATGACCTAAATTCGACGACGAATGGACTTATATGTAGTTAAATCTGACAACGTATAAAAATTTTGAGAAACTAGTCAAGCTGTATAAATTAAATCCAGGGCTAAATGTAGGTTAAAGATAATAACTCCAGGGCTTGGTAAAATCTTAAAGAATTGTTTAACGACAGGTGCAATGTAGCAATTTTAGGGCAAAAGAATTGAACATTAAGGTTATAATTTAACCAGTGGATGAACAATTGGGTCCTGATCAAGTTTCACGATTCAGCTTTGGTAGATTTTATCAAAGTTGTGTATTCAATGAATCATTGAGCATAATTACCGATTTTCACATCCCATTCATGATATCCCATTGGCGGAATTAGGTAGAATTTCTCAACGCCAAAATACTTTTTAATTTGTGTCCGTGGTATTGGTTGGCTGTTTTATTGTTTAACGTCCCACTTAAGAACCTTTCTCTTGTATCAAGACATCACCAACGCCCGTAAAAGTACGAATGGGCCCAAAATCATCAGAAAAAATCAAGCTTAGACTCAGTACTAAGCTCAATCGTTTTTTCCTTATTTTTGGACGAATTACTGGTAAATAAAGCGTAAAATGCTTTTTAACGTGTGTATTAATATCATATCATTCAAATATCAGTAATAGTTTGTATCAAATCAGCAATCAGCAGCCAGAATTATTGCAAAAGACACTGAGTATGACACTCAAGATTTTAGTATATGCTCAAATCATTTTTTGGACCTGATTAATTAAATACCAAGGAGAAACACAAAATGTTACTGATATCTTATTAGTATGATGTAAATACACATGTTGAAATGCATTTAATTCTGGATTTACTTGTATTTAGCTCATAAAATAAGGAAAAACAGTTGAGTTGAGTACTGAGTTTGAGCTTGAGTTTTTCTGGTGATTTCGGGCCTAAATTTGGTTTATGCTCGGCACGTATAACCATTGAGCAGGGAAAGTTCTTTATTGTCTCACCAACTACTGCGATATGGGATCTCGGTTTTACTGCCTTACTCAATGGAAAATGTCTAGAGGATCAACTTACCACAGATTCCCACGTTTTGGGGATTCGAAATTAGTTTTCATTTTCAGATAGTCGATTTCTCTACTTGGAGTTTCAATTATTCCTGAGAATTTATTATCTTTACTCTGTCACCATAAATATGAGTCCATGACAAGAAATCACCAGAAAAACCCAAGCTCAAACTCAGTGCTCAACTCAACCGTTTTCCTCAGTTTGAACAAAATAAAAGTAAATCAAGAATTAAATGCATTTCAGGTGTGTATACATAATACTTATCAAATATCAGTAACTTTTTGTGCTTCTCCTTGGTATTTAATTAATCAAATCCAAAAAAGATCTGAACATATGTTGAAATCTTGAGTATCATACTCAACGTTTTTTTCAATAAATTCTGGCTGCTGGATGCTGATTAATACGGACTATTATTGATATTTGAATAATATGATATTAATGCACTTGCAAAAAAATCATTCAAAACTTACTTGTAGTTTGTTTAAAATAGAGAAAACACAATTGAACCGAGCACTAAGTGCTACCTTTCGGGACCATATTGACATGGACAAAACACCTGTTTGTAATACATATTTCAAATGAAATGATCGCGTAATTAGTAGCAATTCTGTCATTAAAGAATTACAAAAAAAATAAATAAATAAATAATTTTTTCCAAAAGACAAATGTATTTTTTACGTCTGTTTGAAAAATGATGTCTATCACATGTTATTATTTAGTATTTATGCTGTTAAGAACCATCTGGGTATACTTCAAATGCAAATCTAAATAGCCCGCTTTGTTATCTACAAAGTCCGTCTACCCATGAAAGGCCAGAAAGGTAAAAGTTCGGAGAGAACATCTCTTTTTTCCATATGAACGTATAGAAACAAAATATAACTACAGA
>JACSZP010017091.1:0-14728 GCA_016161895.1 Pinna nobilis | reverse complement strand
AGAGATTTCCAGATGTGAATATTAGACGTTACATCGTTTGACAGATATGATTCTTCCTTCTTTTCAACAGCTATATGAAGTCAGAATTATGATTTCCGTGGTATGAGTCGGTTAATTGATTGAAGTGATAAATCAACCAACTAAAAGGCATCATCTACGTTATGAATACCACCATTTCCCCCGCTTTTCCAGCTGACAGTGATTTATACTACGACTTTAATATTTCATCTTTGGAGTATGACTTCCCGTCTTTTTCTCTTGATGCGTTGATTGAAGAGATGAAAGAGAGTACTTACGGATACAAGAAACCTCTAACCATTGTTTTAATGTTGTTATATTCCGCCGTGTTCATTCTCGGGTTGCTAGGCAACATATTTGTCATGGCAACGGTTTTCCATTATAAACATATGCGAACGTTGACAAATGTGCTCTTAGTGAATTTAACAGTAGGAGATCTTCTTGTTGTGTTGTTTTGTATTCCTATTACACTAGGGAGTTATGTCTATACAGATTTTGTCTTCGGAACTGCTATGTGTAAAATGACCCCCTTTTTACAGGGAAGTGCTATTTCCGTCAGTTCTCTAAGTCTTTTGTCCATTAGTATCAATAGATATATAGCAATACATACACCTCTGCGAGCCAAAATTATATTTTCACGAAAGAGGATACAGATTTTACTAGTTCACGTATGGGTGCTGTCATTCTCTGCATTTATACCCTTACTATTTGTAAATAACGTAAAAAAGAGAGGAATCCCGGGAATATTCGAAAAGCGAGTGTGTGAAGAAATGTGGACTTCTCCTAGAGCTAAACAGGTGTATAATATAGTCATGTTCACTTTACTTTTCCTCTTACCTTTGGTTGTCATGACAATTGGTTATACCAGAGTCGGAATGACGCTGTGGGGAGATGATAGTAAGGTGCTGACACAACCAGGACGAATTACTCGACAGCGTCGACGAACAGTCAAAATGTTGATCTATGTCGTTTTACTTTTCTGTGTGTCATGGCTGCCATATAATGTCGTAAATATTTGGTTAGATTTTAACATCAATTCAAGTTCTTCGGTGTACATATATAACAATATATATCCCATCATACAGCTTCTTGGAATATCTAACTCCGCCATCAATCCTGTTTGCTATTGTTTTATGAGTAAGGGTTTTCGCAGATCATTTTTAAAACTGTGCTGCAGACGTAAGCTAGGAAAGTCTAAAAATACTTTTTTCATGATGAAGTTCAAATATAGCGAGGACAGCCAGGGAAATAGTGTCGACACAGCCCTAACAAGGTCTTGGCATCATGATCACCATATGCTTTAACTATTGGACGCGATTCCTTATCTTTAATAGCATACTGCTGGATATCTTCTACAGGAACTTGGAAATAAAATGATTTATCTTTTCAAAATGAATATATAACATGTGTCAAATGTTGATTCGTTAATATATTTTGTCATGCTGTTTTGAAATGAGTAAAGTGTACGATATCGACTTATTGATGTGGATTTTAGTACTATAAGTAGAAGGACGTGTCATATCATATTTACATTATTTTGATACAATTATTAATGAAATTTAAGTTCAGTGAAACATTTATATAAAGACCTCTAAAGGGACCATAGAAAACTGATCTTTATAGGCAGGTGGTCTTTATAAAGAGGTTGATTCGTACACAAATAGAACTATTATTTAAGGACAGCAAGGAGTGGTCTTTGTGACCAGGTGGTCTTTATATATAGGTGGTCGCTAGAGCTGGTTTCACGGAACTTAACATTTATTTTAAAACGTAGTCATTTATTAAAGGTACACTCTGCGAGAAAAAAAAGCGTTCTTGAAACAAAAGACTCTCAATTGGTGACTTTGTATTGTGTGATATATCTCTCTCTCTCTCTCTCTCTCTCTCTCTCTCTCTCTCTCTAACAAAGTAAATTTGCCTTTTTGCTAAAATCGTTTCCATGTCCACCTGACGATGTAGAAATACGTTTTTAACATGGTGATGAGCAATATGAAATGAAATTGACCCCTGAAATACATATTTGTAAGCACACACTGCCTGTACCTATCTACCTCTAACTAATTCCTATCTCAAAACTGCAGATGGATTCACCAGAATTTTCAAGATCAGCTTATCAGACGATCAAATCTTGTTAAAGATTGCGGTTTAGTATGCCGAGAAACAAGTTAATTCTACTTTAAAGTATTGAGGCTCCGGCATCTGCGGGGCGGTTAATTGAAATGTTAGCTTCATAACAGATAAATAACGGAAATATCTCACAACTAGTTTTAGAAATACTTTGAAGAGGACCCATATCAATTACATGTAGATTCTATGAATTTATGTGAGATTACGATCCTGAAATTCTCATTGGGTGACCTTCGTGTTGGTCTAGGAAACCTCTTAGCAGCACAAAATAAACAACATTTACAATTTCTAAAAGAATGTTTTTCATGGTTGGCAATATGACATTGTTTGCTATTACTCTATTTATCTTCATGAAATGTTGAGTTATATTTTCTACATGTTCTTGACTTGCCATCACCGATTATGACGGGTACATTAATTCCTCGCACATTTTTCAGTTTAAGTATCGATGNNATTCTGTGTTCACCTAATTTGTATATAATAACGGACGGATAATAACTTGGCATCTGGCATGTTATGTCTTTGTCCATTAATTTCATGCGTTTTATGACTAGACATTAATAATGATTGAAAGAGTCATAACAATGGCTCCGTTCAAAAAATGTCTCGGAGCGTTCAAGATTCCTCACAAAATATGAAAAGTTCAGTAGCGTAGTTTAAAGAGTTTAGTTTAAAACCTGCTGTACATAGATGCCACTGACGTATCATTGGATTAGTGTTAACGAACAATAGTTGAAAATACCTACGGGATATTCAAAATTCAAAGTCAAATGACAGATAATACCATGACCCAACATAAAAGGATAAAAAATACAACAAGTATTATATATAAAATACGAACCCCACTAAAAACTGGAGATTGGGTCAGTTGTTACGGAAGGAATATAAAAAATCAAACAAAAGAAGACAGTCAAAACATTAAAAGATTATAAGGTTGTGTCATCCCCTTTAAACTTAGCTGTTTATTGTCAAACATCTCAACGTAATCTTCACTATTTAGACTACTTACTGAAATAGCAAAATATTCATGATAACTCGTTTGAGCAGTGTATCTGTTCAATGGTAAAAATGCGCCTTTCAGAATATTTGTGATATAGGAAACTAGGAGTCTACCAAGTGCGTGACTGGAACCGACTCGTGTTGATAAACATAATGATATACAGATCTGACAATGCTGACGTCTGTATATCATGATTTGTGAATCCACCCATGACGTCTGTTGTCGAACCAACCAATGTTGGAGTTGAATAATCTGTAAAACTAGGACAACACATTCTTCCATTCTTTTCACATTTAAGCTCAAAATACCTAACAGTTGATTCTGAAACAAAATGGTTAAGACCGCTGTAGTCAAAGCTTTGACCTAGTCATTACTCTTATGCAACAATATATAAAAATGTTGACTGTAGAAGATACCAAGGGGGTAATCAATAATTGCAAAAATCCAAAAACAGACGAAAGCATGGCCAAACAAAAAAGAGACAACACAAAAAGTTATCAACACAACAAGCCATGTAAAACCGAAAAATAAAGTAAGTACACGAACCCCCACCAAAAACCAGGGGTGAGTTCAGGTGCTCCGGAAGGGTAAGCAACTCCTGCTCTGCGCGCGGCACTCGCCGTGTCACAAGTTTTCGAATAACTGTCTTTATCAATCTAAGGCAACACGAATAAACATTTATCACCTACTGTTAGAGAGTAGCAATTACTTATCCATTTTACAGCGGTAAGTTATGATCGCTGTAACCATTAATGCATTTATGCAAGTTAATGTAACTCAATTGAAAAGCATCAATATTGATGGTATCTATTATTCTTCACTTTCGTTTGTCTCGATTATCCTAGTTTGTCGATATGACAGACGAGATGATGAGGAGAATGATGATGATTTGGTCTGATTGTTTTTTTTTCAAAATCGTGAACAGATCGAAGCAACATTAAGTAACAAATGTTAACGTTGATGTAGAATATTGTCAGGTTTAATTTTTGTCAATAGAAAAAATAGCACAGACAGGTCGAAGTGCTCTTGTTTGTTTGATTATTTGGTTCTGTTCATAAAAAGAGGAAGTCAGGAACACTCAAAATCACTTCTATTGAATTATGCGTAATGTGTCTATATCAGATCTTACCACCGATGTCTGAATCACTTATAGGAAGTTGATTCTAGAAGCAACTCAGTCGGGAATAATATAACTCGAATGGATAATAGGCCTAGAGAAAAATTACACGTTCTAGGGACATTATGACCTCGTCTCTCACAGAATAAAAGATAATTTGTAGACATAAGTACTGGCGATTTATGCATACATTTGGGAAAGATTCATTAGCAATGATAAAAGGTTTGAAATTGAGTTTTTTTTTCTAGAGCTAATCAAAGAACCATTCAAATGTCGCGACAGCTGTTGCCATCGACGGCGATACATAAATTATAAGCGAGGTGTACGTAGCTCGTATAGAGGCTGATGACCCGAGATATGCCGGGAAGTCATCAGTGGAAACCTTAATCTTCCAATCTTATGAAAATTATGTGTAAAAATTACACCAAGACCTTATGATTCGATGGAAAGCATGGGTAGAAACTACGTCAAGACCGTATAGTCTGATGTGTATATGTAAAAACTTGATCTTATGATCATATGGATATAAAGGATAGGAACTACACCTTGATTTTATGATCATATTGATACCATGAGTAGGAACTACACTTTGATCTTATGATGTAATGAATATCATGAGAAGAAACTACACCTTGATCACGATGTAAATCATAGGAAGAATTTACACCTTGAACTTATAAGTTTGACACTCTCCTCACTGATTCCTTCGGCTAAATATTCCAATCCTCGGGGTAGTAAAAAAGAGGTCCTGCTTGACAGTAGGCGTCGGCATGTGATAAAATCATTACTGCCGAAGTGCCGTGCACACGCCAAATTTATAGCCATTCATCGGAACACGTTGCCGTATCCAGATAAGTGAAAGAGTTTTTGGCTGAACCAGCCGATCAATCTCACTTGTTTTTTTTCCCACTTATATGGTCCTGCAAAATTGACGTTAAAAGACATTAAGATTATGTCGTTTTAACCAGAGTATCCATTTTGACAATAACTGTATCTTATTCTTGGTTTGGTCCCATGTCTTTGTTTATTACTTGACGAAACCACAGGAGAATTTAACATCAATTAGATACCTGCGATGTTTCAAGTCAATCAACATTACTTCCAAAAGGTCTGAAAAATCTCATTCACAAAATTGTATTAGATACGTCATTTATTTTTTTATTTTTATTTACAATAATACAAATGATTTTTACGGCTTGAGTATGTTTATGATACAGCAGTTTAAAGAATTCTGTTTGATACGCCCAGAAAAATTCGTCCATGGCATTTCACATCTGCATAAAATGATGAAACCAAAATCATCCACATTGGGTCAATAAAATTAATTTATGAAATAATGAGTTTCTTATTCGGAGCCACTTGATAACTCATAGTTATCGGTTTCAACAGGGATTCCTGTCATCTGAATTTGATTCTTCACTTTTGACTCATGGTGGGTGGAAGCGATCTACACGGAGAGTTTACTCCTCCAAGTCACCTGATCCCATTTTCGGATTTGTAGAGGTCAATGTGTATCGTTTATTTACCAAATTTGTATGTTATGTAATATCAAGCCTGAAGATAACATTTTTTAGAGTTTAATGATGACTTATATAACAAACAACCGCCTGTCATGGTGTTTAGGTAATAAGATATTTAGTATATCTGAATAGTCCACGTAAAAATAGCGATACTTTAATAGTAAAAGGAGTTGATAACCTGATCAAAAGCTAGGAATGGTGATTCTGCTTTCTGGATGTAGTTATTGGTTCACCATGGAAAATAACACTTTTTCAAAGTAATTTTGATTCGGTGACACATCATGGGAGGTTTTTGTTATATCACAGCATGAAAAAAACATTTATTAATCCTGAAGTGATATGATTATTTTGATATTTGGTTTATCACGCTACTTTCAAGATTTTTTTTTTGTTATTTAGTCGGGGTGTTTAACTCATAATCGTTGTGTTGAATATTGTTTTAAGAAAAATTAGTATTTTTCTTTCTGGATAAAATAATTTTTCTCTGAAGTGGACAATTTTCTTTTTGTGTCAGTTCACAACATTATTAGGGACCCCTGGAAATGACATCTCTTCATCTTGCAAAATGTTGGTCTCTCATTATCAATATTCGAACCCAACAATTGGCATCGAATTCAGTACAATGTGTGAATTATTACTGTACTTCTTTTGAGCTTTTTCAGATCTGAAAGTAATAATATCCTTTCACCGTTCTTGAACTCCTACATCTGGTCCAAAACCATTCGGAATCCCCACCTGTTTTTCGTGTTCCAATCGAATCTATTTTCAAAATGTCGTTTTGTATCGGACTTGCGATTGTTGATATCCTTTGATGTTATTTTATTTTTACCTCTAATACTACAACAGACACAGCAGTCTCTTAATAAACTTGAGCGGCTCTATCCTCTCCTTCCTTTAAAATCGTAACGATTCGAGTATAGCTAATGACATAAATTGTGTTGATAAGGCTGAGACTTCTTAAAATCTTAACACTGCATGGAAGGGATCCCACGCTAAATATGAAACATAAACATTTCTCCTCCTTAGGAGTAGTTAGTGCAGTCTATACGAAATATCAGTTATGTGCGCTTACAAAATAAATTATCTGTTGGAGTTTTTATTGATATATCAAACATTAATTAATAAAGGAAAGCCCCAACTATCACATGGGCTCGTCGCCGATGAATCTGTTTTCCAGAAATTGTCAAAAAATCTTTTCTTGAATGCAAAATCTTAAATATATATATATATATTATATATATTAATATATATCAATATACAAGACATAAGTCGGGATCCTCAAGTTTCTAAAAGTTAAGACATGAGCGATACCAAGTTCTAAGACTTAATTTAGAAACATTCCGTAGTCTGAGAAATGACGAATCAATCAAGAGAGTTTGTGTGCTTTTTGTGCCATCCCTGCTCTGCGTTGCTACATAGATAAGCACTGCGCCCAAGAGACTAAATAATTCTTCTATGACATATGTAAAATATGTTATATGATGTACTTTTATTCTATCTGGACGTCATCAATTATGTTTGAAATACAAACGTTGACAAATAAAACTTATTTGTCTATAAACCGCTATACCAGTAACGTAACGTTGTGCTGAGCATAGAGAATACCTGACCACCATAGGTAAATTGGCAACCTTTCTCTATCATTAATATTGACCGAAAAATACGGATACGAAGTCGTGATTTGTGATTTACAGTGCAATTTTCTAGCTCAGGGTCACGGAGGCCTTCGATCCACCAATGGATGTAAAGTTAATTACTGTAAGGGTTAAAAAACAGTAAGACGGATCAATCTATAATGGCTCGAATCGTAATCTTTACTTCTCTTTAGAAGTATCCGTTTTTTTCTCTCTCTTTTGTCAGATGCACGCTCAGGTCAGCTTTTACTTTTAAATGCCATTATCAGATATTCAATAGTGTCAGAAAAATGGCTTGGTTTCAAGAATAGATTTGATTGGGCATATATAATTGGTTTTCATTTCGCAGCGTATTAGCGGCAATTGCCATGATTTTAGTTGATCTTTCTGTGTTTCACAAGTCAATTACTTACCGATATATCAGTTTCCAAACTGAAATGTTTTTTTCGTGTATCTGTCAACATGTCAGCTTTAGAAGCTTCCGTTACATGACGCATCTGCTAATCAGACGATTAACTCATTTTACTGACATATATTTGGTGTACAACACAACACCCACTTCTTTTTGTTGTATCATTGGTTGAGTTTTTTTATGTAAAACTGCATGTCCACCATTATGATGCTTCCAGATTTATTTGAGATATCATGTAATGTATCAGATTTTATTACTGTTACTATTTGTTGAGGGTTTGCACTTCACATAAGATGATTGTTTTCATATTGGTTAAATTTTTGTTTTGCTCTATCGGCATGCACCAGGAAACTAATTACCATTTAGGACGTGGCATATGTAGCCCAGGACATCACCTAGCGTTGTTGTATATTCCATAGTCTACATACTTTCCAAAGCAAAATGAATATCTCTTTAGTGTGTAATATTTGTTCGTTTTACTCATTATCTTAGGTATAGTGCGCGTAATTTAAAAAGAAATATATTATGTTTTATACCACTAACGAATGAATAGCTAATTGTGTTGTTGTATTGTTGTGAAACGTCCCACTCAACCATTCATATGGAGACGTCACCGTGTGCCGGTGAAGGGCGACAAATTTTGACCATGCTCAGCACTTATAGCCGTAGAGCAGTGAGGGTTCTTTAACATGCCAACACCTACTGTGACATGGGACCTCGACTTTTACTGTCCCATCCGAAAGACAGGGACGACAAACCGCAGCGTGACGGTGCACGAATTCGAACCACGGACCCTTCGATTCGAAGTCGAACACGCTAACCACTCGGCCACGGCGGCCCGACTAGCTAATAAGATATGAAAAGAGAGCATAAGAAGAGGCAAATTATTAAGGTGTTATAACATGCCATAAACTTTGCACATAACGCGTGCCATAGATCGAAAAACCATGATTTACATTTAACGTAAATATGATTCTTCGGATATTGCAGCTGTTTTTCTATCCTAAGAACGTTTTTATAAAATTTGTTTTCAAAGTATCTTGGATCAACGTATGTAGGTGATATATTGCAGTTTAAATCAAAAAATAACATTTTAGCTTATCACTATAGTGATTGTATCGATAGGAATCCACAGTATCTTGCATCCCATCTGGTTTAGAGGTATTGTTCTTCAGTTTTGGGTACACGTCATAATGGTCAGATTCAAATTTCCTGCAGGTAAGTTTGTGGATTATCTTCCTCGGTTTAAAGCAATTACTTTGTCAATGATGAAGGCCACCTCTTACGCTATTCCGCATCCTTAATTATATAGATTAGCCCAGCACTCTAAGCCCCGTTCAGAATTGCTAACCTTGGTAGATTAACTCAACACTCAATGTCCCATGTTGGGTTAAAGATCAAGTTCTACTGGTCAGAATTGATACGGCATGTTATACTCCTGTAATGATACATTAATTGTATCAAACGTTATTGAAAGTCATGCCACTATTTACCGCGTGATTCATTGTCATCATTTTGTGCTCAATGTTCCCTCTCATAAAATGTGCATTAATAATGACATTTACAAAACGCTTTGAAAAGTAAAGACGCCTTGCTTATCATATATAAGCCTCAGTGAGTCTGCATAAGACTTCAGTTTAATAACGATGGCGGAGCTCAGTATTGTAGCGATTCATGAGTATTCATGAATATCACAAGCATTAGATAATCGAACGGTGATCATAAATACAATTACTGGAAAGGTCACGTTAACTTGACCTCGATTTCGCATGTAACGTCTGTGTAAACATGTGCACATGAATCTGTGTGTGTGTGTGTGTGTGTGTCATCATTATTTTCACTAAAATTTCTCCTCTCTTGGTTTTATGTATTTCCCTTGATACGTCACATTTCAGAACGATAAAAATGAAACAAAAATTATTTCCATCAGTAGATCTCTGCTAATCTACAACTATGACTTATTCTGTATCTTAAACAAATTTTGCACAAAACATGATTATCTTGTTTAATAGATATTGTATCGGAAAAGGTTCCACAAATATCAGTTAATGGAACATATATCCCCTAAAGTATGTAGAGCTGGATCCATTATTTGTCTCGGACATAAAGTACAGGCCTCAATTCTTTATCTTGCCGGTGCCTACACAAAGCTAATCAATCCTGGTGCTATTTTCTTATACTCTTCATCAGAATAAAATATGAGTGTTTTTTTTTAGTATAAAACCCGTTATCCTTTGTACAGTGTATTGCAATAAGATACGTAAAAAGGCATTTGATCGATGAAATACTTTTCTCTTCTGCAGAAGTGGGAGTCCCGGTGTTGACTTATATGACAGGATGTCTTAATAACAAGGCACATGTAAATGATGCCCCTGATGTTATCTGTGATCTCTCAGTATGTTATTTTATATTTCCTGCGTCATCTCATATTGTGCTAGTTTTGCCGTGATACCAGACTGTCCACGATAAGCGAGTCTTTGACTGCTATTAATCTGAAGATCAGCCCCATTACTAAGCAAGCAATGCAGAATAACGAATTTATAGCTCAATGTGGACTAAAAACAATAAAGTCTTGTAATTAGGTCTCAAGAGGTCAATATGTAGAATTAAAAACTAGATTAAAGATGATGATTTACAGGAGACAATCGACAGCTCTTTGTCTTGAATTTATAAATCGATGTTGCCTGCACTGATAAATTATACTTGCTTATTTCGTTTTACTGATTTTGTAATGCTCTTAAATCTTTTTTCTACGGTATTTCAGTTAATACCAGGCAGCAAAAAAAAAATGCTGCGCAGTGAACATTGTTAAAGTGCCTCACTACAGCTTGTCCATATACGTCCTCTTCCTGTATCATTCGAATGATATGGTGCTAGTCTGAATCTAAAAATATATAGTATTTATAAAATGATAATTCAACAAATGGTTTGTATGGTTCATAAATTCGAACTTAAGATAAATATATGACTAGAAAACAAATTCTATTTAAAATGAATTTTCAGTATGAAATAAATCTAGAATTGCATGGCAATCAATAGAAGTAAAACTGTGTTAGGAGAAAATCGAAACTCTTGGTCATTTTGGAACATAACAAATTGGAGATAAAAATAACAGAATCAACATAAATAAACTAAAAATGCAAATTTGTTTTGAAATCAGACCAGGTGTCCGGAAGGATCGAGTTGATGATTCCTTTTAGCGCACTAAGTAAGATTTGTAATAACAGTTAGAGAAAATCAACAATTGTAATCGAGGCATCTGATAGGAAAGGTCAAAGGACAATTCTATATATCACATTCTATCAGCATATCGACAGCTTATAGAATTTGATTTCACCAAAATAATGTGCGTCGCTAGTTGCGGATAGAAAAATCCGGGGCCGCCGTGGCTGAGTGGATAGCGTGTCCTTCGAATCGAAGGGTCTGGGTTTCGAATCCGCACAGTGGCACACAGCGGCTGGCCGTCCCTGTCTTTCGGATGAGACAGTAAATAACAGAGGTCTCGTGTCACAGTAGGTGTTGGCACGTTAAAAAACCGGTTGCCAATTTACCTATAGTGGTCAGGTAGTCTCAATGCTCCACGGCCATAAGTGTCGAGCATAGGCAAATTGTGTTGCTCTTCAGAAAACTCAATAAGATATCTATTTAAAAGGTAAAATTGACAATAGCTTTATGTTTGATTTGCAATGACAATAAAAAGAAGCATAAATTATCCCAAAGCTCGTAGGACAAAATTCATCAACCAAATAAAGTTGGTACAAGAAAAGGGAAAAATAGCACATGCAGGTTTATCAACGCGAGACATTATCAACCATCAAAGACAATCCTTTTGGCTTTGGAAAATGCTATTTTTGCCTTTAAAACATCTAACTATGGATATGACTTGAAATAGAAGTGTCTTTCAATAAATGCAAATCAAAAAAAAAGTTCTGTCTAGCTTCTGACAGGTTTCGTTCAAATTATGATATATCTGTCGCTATTCTCGTGGGGATGTGGAAATTTCCTTGTGTTCAGTTATGTTTTTGTGAAAGAATTAGATTGGAGATCTCTTTGTCGGGCTTCATCTAGTTTTGTATGTAAATCTAGATACATTTGCTGTAAATCTCTACAGAAGATTAGTTCGTTTAAACAGAAACTAGTCATTTAAGCGAATATTCGGCAATCTGATGAACTCCAGAACAATCTGTTCAAGTGAATGCCTTGAGTCAACTTTTGCAATCAATCAATTTTGTAATCAATTAATTATCAAAATCAAGATACCTCCCTTTCCCTGTGTTGTCCGTACGCTTATTGTTATTTCCTAACTTGATGTAGATTTGCCTGTCATAAGCGAAAAGAAACACAAAAACCAAAGTTGCACACATTTATTGTTATGATTATGATGATATTTTTGTGTTATAGACAGTCTTGGGCTCGATGAGAGGAGCGAGAACCTGTTTGGGAACAAATAATATTCTCTGTAAGAATAAATATTCATTAGACATTTATTCAACAAGGCCTATTGAAATTCATCCTGATTTACCTGCAGTTTTGAGAAATCTTACCATGAAGACTTTTAATTGAGTCTTTGTATTTGCATACTACCCTAAAACTTCCTTTTACTTGTAGGTGAATCCGTTTTGAAACATTTTCCGGTTCTAATTAGCGCTGTATGTTTTACTAATAAATTTCAAAGGATGATAGATTAAAGAAAATGTCACTTGTACTTTTTGATGAAGATTCAAATTTAACCGAATTCACAGTAAGAGACTATTAATTCGTAAATTGGAGAAAGAAAACAAAATAACACAATAATTAACTTTTCGGTACATGTCTGTTTATTTTTGACAGAATATTATTTAAGTTGACTTGGCTTATATTTTACTTTGGGGCACGCTGTTGCAATGCTTAGCTGGTCACAGCACCTTAGCCTGACATCTAACCTACTCATTTGTAGTACACATGACATATTGTCACGGCAGTTGTGCAACCGGAAGTCACGTTGATTTAAACACGCTTTGGAGAGGGACATCTCAAAAACTTTAAAATAATTAATCGTTTCTAGATTTTTAGATTTATCGTGTATGTATATCATAATCAATATATGAAGATATCTTTATATCTTTTGAATATGGTTGTTTTTATTTATTTTATTTTTTTGCGTTGCGTTGTTGTTTAACGTCCCACTCAAGAATATTTCACTCATATGGAGACGTCACCGTGTGCTGTGAAGGGCGACAAATTTTGCCTGCGCTCGGCACTTATGGCCGTAGAGCAGGAAGGGTTCTTTAACGTGCCAACACCTTCTGTGACACGGGACCTCGGTTTTTACTGTCTCATCCGAAAGACAGGGACGGCCAACCGCGAAGTGGCGCTGCGGGAATCGAACCCCGGACCCCTCGGCTCGAAGTCGAACACGCTAACCACTCGGTCACGGAGGCCCCTGTTTTTATCTATCATTGCGTATTTGCGAGTACATGTATACCACCATATGCCAGCAATATTACATCAAAAATCAATTTTTACATACAACATAAAAGGCTGTGCTTTCTAAAGGGCAGTTTCTATTCTAATGAAATGTCTTTAAACGCAACGAAATTGATTATAAGAGTTTACGTACTAACGCCTACAAATACCGTGTCCCTTAGATATTTAATAAAAAGCGACTGTCATCTATGTTCCACTGTTTTTACGTGTTGAGACATAATATTACACATATTCTGGTAAGTTTTCATGTCGCGAAGATGTTTCAATAGACTCTTTTGGGATTCGCATGCTCGGGTCATCAGTAAATCTCAAATAACAAAGGTAATTCATTGCAAAGCAGAGAGGAGGATATCATCGCCATGAACCCTTGAAAATACATCATATATATTTGCTAAAGTACAATGCCATGCATGTGTATAGAATGTATGTGTATTTCAGCTGACTAAACTTTAATAAATGTCGTCTTCATAAGGCATTGATCTTTATACAATTGCACCAATAGATATTTATGGCAGGCCAAAATCACATTAATGAGTTAATCCTAGTTTTTATCTGTTAATCCTAGTTTTTCTCCAGTTAATTCTAGTTTTCTCATTGATTTGCATGAACTGGAGAAAAACTATGATTAACTGCGCCAAAATCACATTAATGAGCTAATTCTAGTTTTTCTCAGATAATCCTAGTTATTCTCCAGTGAATGTGGGTTACGAGAAAAACTAAAATTTACTGGAGAAAAAGAAGGTTTAACTCGTAATCCACATTAACTGGAGAAAAACTAGGACTAACTGAGAAAATCTAGGATTAGCTGGAGAAAAACTAGGATTAACTGAGAAACAAACTAGGATTAACTCATTAATGGGATTTGGCGTGCCATACAGACCGTACATCAGACCTGCATATGTGGAAAATAATGCTCGTAGTGCATCTAGTTACGGACTGTAAACGGTATTATGGGTGAACTGAACTCGAAGCTTAGCTCTAAGTTCGGGAGTACCATCGGCGAAAAAGTTTATAAATATTCTTTTTCTTTGAGATATTATATCATGGAATAAATATCTCTGCCGACAACTACTTTCATATCATACGATCTGAGTCACAAAAAGAAAAGGAATGTACAAACTTGAAAAACAAAGCATCCGCTCACGACGCCATGGATATTGTGACCAATCGAGAGATTAGAACTCAGTTTCATGGCATCACCGTGCCATGCTATGTTTCAGATTTGTCTTCTTCTTACACGTATAATACTCACATGTTCATGCTCGAAATAGACATACACATACAGATATCCGTAAACGTACATATCCACAACACAAGCAAAACATACACGCGTACATGCGTACCTAGTGTTACTTTAGTGTTTTAGTTTTAAGTGAAGTGTTTATTACGGCTTGTAGTATTGCCTCTATTTGTATGGCCATGGCGGTGTATTTT
>JACSZP010017088.1:0-12127 GCA_016161895.1 Pinna nobilis | reverse complement strand
GACCACGGAGTTGGTTCTAGCAGCGTATATTTCTAATCAACACAGTTATATGTACATGTAGTCAACAAACTCAAAAAGAGGTAGGGGTCTACTCAAATGTTTTTAACCACAGATAGAATAATAAACAAATTACCGCACGATGCTTTTTACAATAAATGTACGGATCTTCTCTGTAAACAAAATGTCTGGAAAAAATGGGGGACAAAACATTTGTCCGTACGAGCGAACAGTCCGGATAATCGGCGTCCGGATAATCGTCGCTTGACTGTATTACCTACCAGGTGCCCATCCCACAAATTATATGAGGAAAATTCCTTAAGTCTTGAGTGCTAAATTTTCAGTATTGATTATGTGAAAATGTACCTAGATATCTCTTTGAAGTCAGATTTCTTGATTAGTTGAATTTCTTCATTTACAAATTGTTGATATATAGCAAGGGACATTGTGCATCCCATATGTTGGTTTTGAAGGTATTGGAAAGTCCCGCCTTAAACATTTTGTAAGTCGTTACATTAAACTGTGATATTGTAAGTGAATGCATCGTAATTTTTGTTTTTACGTAACACTGTATGTGTATGTATATTTCTACCATGACACACACAGTTAAACCATTCTAAAAGGCTGTATAATCGATGTTGCAGTTGTTGAAATTAATCAGTAAACCACATTTCAATGAACACCTCCAAGTACTTTGATTGGCCAATACATCAGGGAATTCAATTATGACGTCATAAGTTGACATCATTATATTTGACGTTTCAATACATTGACCGGGCTAATAGATGGGAACTGAAAAAAATTATTCTTTGCGTTTTCAATTCTTTGATTTGTAATTTAATCTTGTGTTATGGTAGAAACAAATAACACATCTCATCAGGTTTGATAATCATGTTTATCCAATTCTCATTAGTTAATTTTCAGTCTCAAAATGCTGGCTTAAGCTCACGTTTTGAAATTTTGAAAATTAACTAGCTCTAGTTGGATAGATATGATAATCAATCCCCACTTGTTGTGTATGTATATATACATACATATGTTTATTGTATTTATTCTACATATACAGTCGAATCTTGAAAACTCAAGTGTCAATCTCTCGAGGTTCTCGATTTCTCGAAGTAAAGCTACAGTCTTCATTTTTTTCCTTAATAAATTTAGCGTCGACGGCAAAATTTCCGATCTCTCAAATAAATTTCACAATCCAAAGCTTGAAATACCAGTGAAATATCTCAACCTTTTAAAATACGTGTTTTTGGCAGACATGGTAATTTCTACTTGTTTATTTGGTAATAGAAGGTGAAAATATTTTTAATATTATGTCAGAATATTTACCTTAATAATGAGTGATGAGAACAGTGTCTGGGAAAGGGAGTGGATTAGTGGGTTTAAGCTGGCTGAAAAGCGTTAAGATGGAGTGTAATCGTATTTTTGAAAACTCAAAGTCTCAAAAACTCGAAGTTTATCAGCGGCTCCGAGCACTCTGAGTTTTCGAGATTCAACTGTAGATTGAATTCATAAGCACTGATAAGAATTGATTTTAACACACTTTAACTATTGTTACAGTTGTTGACTTAATTTATTGTGTTTTCTTTAATTGTTAAAATTTTTTGAAAAATTTGAATGTACTTTATACAGATTATTATAAATATCTTGATGCAGAATTATTTTTGAAAGTTTATGGCATGTTATTCTAACTTATTTATTAGACATTTACAAATCTGATAGATCAGATTTTAGAAAACTAATAAATCGTAACATGTATCATATAGCTCTGATTGATCATGACTAAGGGAGCTGATTAATCATAGCACAAATCATATAGTTCTGATTGATCATGACTAAGGCAATTGATTAATCGTAGCCTGTATCATATAGGTCTGATTGATCATGACTAAGGAAACTGATTAATCATAGCATGTATCATATATGTCCCTATTTATGAATGATTTACTCATGGCTGTGTCATTGTCCTGATTAAATGTAGCCCAAGATAAGGCAACTGTGTGATGCAGTGATATTCAATATTTGTATGTTCAGTTTAGGACATTTCATATCCCTTTTCATGATTATTTATTTGATTTTCAGTCATCACCATTTTGTACAGATATATTTTGTATAGAAAAGTAGCCTTTAGCATATTCATACGTAATTTAAAAAAAAAAACTGTATGTAGTGTTATTCAGAACAAAAGCTACCAACCCTCTGTAGTAGCATAATGATTCTTTTTTCTGTATGTTGTTTATTGTGAATGATATTTTGTCAGTTAGTTAGTTCTCATGGTCCAGTTAAAGTACAGCAGCATAAGGGGTCTTTCTTTCATTACTTGTGCAATCTGATATGTACACATTCTCACTAATATTGGATAGTGTTCATTACTTGCTTAGAAAAAATGGAAATTTCAGTTGATGTACTCAGGTTAATAGGCAATTGTGTTTTTTTAAGATTTTATGCATTATTGATAATAAAAAAAATACTTTTAGATGAAAGAATATGGAAAACAATTTGTGCAATGATTTTTACTGGTGTATCCCACTGAATTTGTATCAACATACTCCATTTGTATTTTTTATGTGTGTTGTCCCAGGTGTTTTATGTTTTCACTACTTTCTGGCTAGGATACTTAATACTTTATTATTTATATTATTCAGAACAATTTATGTCATATTTGATACCTAGATTTTTGTAATGCTTTGATATTCAGAACTGAAGTGAATGAACATTTTTGCAAGTAAAATAAACCAGGAATATTTACCATTCTATTCCTTACAGTGTTCTTGTACACTGAAAAGTAGTAGAGGCTTTACTGGTAACAGAAGTGCTTGAAAAAACAAGGCCCATAACTTTTGATGTACAAATTGCAATATCCTACATAAGTATTTTTCTTGTATGAGAATTTTGTTTTGATATAGCAGAAAATTATATTGTTGAACTGC
Organism: Pinna nobilis; assembly: GCA_016161895.1. Classification (NCBI taxonomy): domain Eukaryota; kingdom Metazoa; phylum Mollusca; class Bivalvia; order Pterioida; family Pinnidae; genus Pinna; species Pinna nobilis. The sequence continues at coordinate 9,197 of JACSZP010017088.1, read as the reverse complement.
TATGCTTGAATCAGGGTATTTCATTTTTCATCATTTTTTTTTTCAAAATGTAATCATCTAGCCACTTGTTTTTTTCCAAGTGTTAAGCAGATACAGAGTAGCTGTTACTATATTCCAAAGTCTTTTGTTATCATAAAGCAGGCTGAATATACTAGTAATTAATCTTTAACCCTTTCACCACTACAAACCATAATAGACTAGTCCAGCACAATAGAAAAGAGCATACTATCTTGATACTTAGGGGTGAAAGGGTTAAAGATCAGTCAACGTATGTCACATTTGCTGTTACTTCACATTTATATCAAGTCGTTCCAATCTATGTTTGATATTTACCCTATTGTACAATTCCAATCACAATTATTTTGTTTTACACTATTTCATTTTTATTTCAAAGGACCAAATCTGATTGACATTTTCTGAAATCGATAATTTATCATAATTACTTGGTATAAGTCTTGTTGACCATAACCCAGTTGCACCATGCATTGTTAAATTAACTTGTTGTTAGCTACTAATTACAAGTTAAAATTAAGCTTGTAATTTGCTAACTATATGGTTTAATTCTATTGCAGAATTGTTTAGTTACTTAATTATGATTTAACAAAAAAAAATTTATTTTAGAGTTACCACTACCACAAATTTAACCATCGGTAAGTTTCATTGTTATTTAATTTAACTACAAATTAAACTATTCTGCAATTGGGTCAGTATCCCATAGTCATACAAAGCTATAACTTCCATTTTTACCTCAAACCAAATGAAATGAAGACAGTTTTCTATTCTTAAGTCCCCAGTACAGAACCTGTGATGTATTCTGAGTCATGTGATCATTATTTGACCAATCAGACAAAAGATTAGATACAGAAATAAATACATGTATGCATGTATGATGTGAAACTATTATTGTCAAAATCTACCCTGTGTCAATGTGCAACATACTGTCCACTCCTATAGCAGTCTTTAATTTTATGCCCCTCTTTCAGTAGTTACTAGTCACTGTAGTTTATTCTGTTAATGTTTTATGATTTTGAAAGTCAAAAACCAATGAGTAATAATGTGAAGATGAATAACTTAATCCACCAGATAGGCGCATGCAGGGTACATGTACTAATTTTTAAATCAGAATTACATTTATATTCTCACTATATGTTGATTTATTTTCTTATTTTGATTTTTTTTTAGATTTTATTTTTCATTCCATCTGTTTTATAAACATATTTTGCACATTCTCTCACAGTTGATCTCTGATTTTCCATGAAATTTAATCATGTCTACTTAATTATTATGGTATTGAAAAGCCAGCTCTTATCAAACAGGACTAGCAATAGACCCTACATAAAATTACCATGCAATATGCCTAATGATAGAGTAATACTACCAAAAGTAATTGTCATTGTAAAGAAAATCCTTGTGAAATAAATCATAAAACTTTGTTTACTTAAACATATGGAAGCAGGCTACAGAAGAGTTGGTCTATAATGAATTGGCTTAAAGGGAATTCAGTGTTATATGGAACAGAACAAAATATCCCCCCCTAAAAAATATTACTATTTATCTTTAGTAAATCACATGATAATTTCTTAATTTATCATTGGATAACAACATGAATACTATTTAGTGTAGAAATCATCTGTCCTTGGCTACGGGATTACTATACATAGCAAAACCCAACTTGATGTCAATAGTTCTGACAATGGCATAACCTCTTGCGACAGAATGCTGGCAGCAAGAGGGTTAAGTGATTTTAATTTGTTGATATTATTACAATATTCTATGGCTAAAGTTTCAAGTTACTATAAAATTGTTCATTTTTCCTTGTTCTTGGAAAAAAAAACCACACACATGTGATGTGATGTACTAAATCTATTATGGACCACTCCCTCGGGATCAGTTCTCCCATAGTGTTGTCTGGTGAGTAATGGTACCCTCGTCTTACGGCTCGGGTACTATACCTCACCAGACAACACTATAGGTCCCTCGGGAGAGGTCTATAATAGGACTAGGTTAATAGTAATTTCTGATGTTTATAGTGAAAAGTGATATTACGAATTCAGGTCTACAAAATGAAATTTTTAGCCCCTGGTTGCACAAAAGGCATACCTTCACAGGATTACAGCAAACCAACCAAAAACGGAGAAATTTGTATAACAGAAGATGAAATATCTAAGCGGTCTTTGTGTGTTTTTGCCACGTTTCTATGACGTTAATTACAATGTAAAATGTGACGATGTAATAAAACTAAAACCCTTTAGAAATAAATAATGCAACACTCTATTTTCACAAATTTTCTGCCCCTTGGCCTTTATCAAGTGGTCGACGTCAGTGATAGTAACTTTTACATAATGTGCTTATCTTTACATCCGTACATATACCATGAAGAGTTTCGATGAAAATGTTTATCCATGTAATATGCAATATGGATAAACATTTTCATGTGGTGTCTATAAATAAACAGTATGGATAAACATTTTCATCAAAAAATCGTAAAGATAAGCACATTATGTAAAAGTTACTATCACTGTCGTCGACCACTTGATAAAGGCCAAGGGGCCGAAAATTTGTGAAAATAGAGTGTTGCATTATTTATTACTACAAGGAAACTTCCCTCTGGAGGACGTTGGATTATATTTAAAACCCTTTAATCAAATAATTCATTAATAATTGATAAGCAATCAGCTTTGTCTTCGATAGCAGAAATGACGATTGCGCTGCATAAAATGAAGGATACCTATAACATAGTCAAAAGCCAATCTCCTTACACTTCGTTTAAAATCAACTCCATTTTAATACCATTAATCCTATTTCCAGGCAAATGCAAGTTTTTAGTACTGGTATTTAGATATTAATGTCGTCAAATATTATTTTATTGCTATTATTTAATGCATTAAACCTTTCACCCCTGAGTATCCAAATGTTATACTCTTTTCTTTTGTTTAAGACCAGTCTATTATGGCCTCTGGGTTGAAAGGGTTAAACAAGAGCATAGCTGTTATAGTAGTAAGAGAGAAAAAGATAAAGGTTTCATTTTTTGTCATTGCTTTGAATTTTGATTTTTGCAACTTCAAAGTCTCTGACAGTCTCTCCTAACAGCATATCAACAGTTGGGAGAGAGAGAGTTTACGTTGGTGTGTGTTGTAATGTTTGAGTTGACATTTTGACCTACTCAGTCCATTGTATTTGCTCAAGTATTGATCAGTAGCCTAATTTTTAAATGCAATACAAATTTACTTTCATTCCTGTATATTACTGATATTTCAGTAGTGTTATAGATATTTAAATTTTGGATGTAAGTTGAACAAAAGTATGGCATTTCCTAGACTTACCATTAATTGTTTTTTGTAATCAAGATTTAATTGATTATTATATAAATTATTGTTACATTGTACTGTTTTGTTATATTGGCATAATATGAAGATGTAAATAAGCTTTAATGATCTTATAAATGCATGTATTTTCTCAGTTAAAGAGCAACTTATACTGAGCAATTTACTTGTATAGTGATTGGCAATCTGTTAGTGTAGATTTAGTCATGTTTTATTTTCTTGTGCTTTGAATTTTAGTTTGCCTTTGTATCCATACCATACGAACTTTCAAGATACAGAATCTGTACCGTTTCTGGTTTTCTGTTTTATAGATATCACATGATAATTGGACAATTGTTAGGCATCACTTTGTTTACGTAGTAACGATAACACTACACTATAAGTACAAGTAGACTACGTTTTACATTTTTAATAGTTGGCCCATTTGAAAAGAAAACCTGGGGAAATAAAAATTGATTCTAGGTTTGCTTATGTTTTGTACAAAGATGTACATGTAAGTAAGGTGGAGGGGACTTATGGTAATCAGACCACGCCTATACTTTGTATTTTGATGAATAAAAATTGTAGTAAAAAAGCTCATAAAATTGAACTGGATTGGTATCTCGAAAGTCACATATTTCTATTTTCAGTAGGTTTTCTTTTCAGTAGCACTTCCTCAAAATGGACTGTTTATTTAAGATAAAGCTACTTGTTCATTAAAGCAACTTGCTTGCTTGTAATGGTACATTTGGTTCACAGCTTAAAGTTGTGTTGGTAAATTTACATTGATACTAAATAGATTTCAGGTTAAACTAGAGGTTTTGGCATGCCTAGTTCACATCAGCCTTGTGGCAGCCGTACACCTGTCTACAACCAAATTTTTTAGGAAATTAAATTGGTTACATATGGTAGCCTTAAGATCTCTGAACGAATTCGCAAAACTGCAGGGCTGTTGAAATGTTGCAAAGTAATTTTCAACTAGCATATTTTCTTCATGGTTTTCAAGCTATTTATGCAGATTTCAGGGCAGTTTCATGTACAAAAATGTATTTGTTGTGAATTATCTACGATTTCAAAGAACACCAAATCGTACGATCAAACAAATCGTAAGGCTGTTTTAAACTAAGGGTTACATGCATTTCATCAGCAAAACTTCTTGTTATGATGGCACTGCTAGCAAGTGATGCATAGCCTACACATATAACCAGTGAGGTCTATTTTGTAATGTTAGCAGACTTTGTGCCTCTAAAAATTATCTAACTCAAAATGGCATATGTGCAGGATTTGAATGTTTTGCATAGATGTACCATACAGCATGTGAATACAAGTGGAGATCCTTCTGTGGGATCTGGTGCCATGAAGGAAAAAGCGTCCCCTGCTAACCAGTCACATCCGCAAGGAGTCCGCAGTATGCCCATTAGAAAATTATGGAAAGTAGTAACATTTGATCTGATTAATGTTTCACAAAACCAAAAGTTTGGCAGTGGGATGAATACCTTCACATATTCTGTATTGGCCATGTAAGGCACTAAGTCATACTGTATATTCAAAATAAGCTTCTCAGATTTCCTTATGAGTCTTTGTGATATCTTTTATACTTGTAATATTTTTGTTTCTGTTTAGTTTGTATTATGTATTGTAGATACACTTCCAATATTTGCAGTATGACTTCATGTATAATATTTATTATTCTTCCTATGAAAAAAAAAATAAAACTATCAAGAAAAGGCTTTGATATTATTCTGTCATATGTACTCTATATCTTGGTTTTCATGTGTCCTGCCATGGACGTGACAGATAAGAAAGAACATTGAATACCAAGGAGTATTCAAAAGTTCGATAACAGACAACACCATGACCAAAACAATAGGAGAAAATTCTATAAACAGTAATCCACACAAAGAAAAAAACTAGAAGTAGAATAACAAAGCCACACTAAAAACTGGGGTGAGTGCAGGTGTTCTGGAAGGATAAGCAACTCATCTTCCACACACAACATTTATCATGGCACCTATGTTTCAATCCAGGAATACAGTATACAGGGTTATTTTCGCCCTAATGTACTCGCAAAATGTATCGCCTCGTATTAAATTTGGCCAGTCTCGTCATAATTCTTTTCAATTTTAAATTAACCATTTTGAAAGTTGCCCAATTTTAAATTAGCCCATTGATAATGAGGGTGAAAGGGGCGAAAATAAAACAGGGGCGAAAATTTCCGTGTATACAGTACATTGTATATCTAATCATTGTCGTGGAGACATCTCCACATGTAAAAGATTCTTAAAGTAGAATGTTAATAACAACACAACCAACAAACCAGTTGAGACCCACTTTTGGGGTCAAACATATTTTTGTCTCCGATTTCAAAATTGTTTTTTGCATATGATAGCCCCATGTCTGCCCTATCAATAAATGTAAATATCATATCCATCCTGTCACTAAATAGGGCGTGGCAGGGTTTGTCCTTTATGGCTGTTCAAATGGAACAACCCGCTCCTTTTTGACCAACTTTGACCTTACATTGTGACCTTATTTGAGGTCACCGGAAGTAGTGGTATACATTTTTTGAGTCAGTGGGTCAAGGCCTTTCGAATAAAAAAAGAATTTTTGAAATCGGTGATAAAAAATATTTTGGCGCGAAAACATGGAAAAATAAGGTTTTTTAACTTTGACCTTTCCTGCTGACCTTATCCTTGACCTGACCTCACTGAAACTTTTCGGGTGTTAGTTTCTCGACATGCCCCGTCTATCTAAAAAAGAATTTTTAAAATCGGACACAAAAAGTTTTTTTGTCTCCAATTTTAAAAATTCTTTTCTTATTTGAAAGGTCAATCCTTCAAACCACAGGATCTGAGGTTTGGGTGACCTTGGACTATTAATAAGGTCACAGTGAGGCTTCAAAGTGACCCCCCCGAGACTCACTTTTGGGGTTAAACATTTTTTTGTCTCCGATATCAAAATTGTTTTTTGCATATGATAGCCCCATGTCTGCCCTATCAATAACTGTAAATATCATATCCATCCCATCACTAAATAGGGTGTCGCAGGGTTTGTCTGTTATGGCTGTTCAAATGGAACAACCCCCCTTTTTGACCTTACATTGTGACCTTATTTGAGGTCACCGGATTGGACTTGTCTAACTTGTTTATGAGTGAGTTAAAATCGCATGTACTTTTTTCACCAGTTATATAATTTATTAACAAATCTATGAGTTTCTCTGCAATACTTGAAATCTTTTGTCAAATAGGCCTACTACTCTCTAAAACAGTGAAGTCATAAACTTATTCCTCTTCTAGCAGTGGTACTTATAGACAGTTATGAAAGGCCATGGTAAAGGCCGTCAATGATGCTATAGCCTACATTTATATCACAGCTAAATGCTCAAATCACTAATTTCCTGCCCAAGTTTTGTCAAAATGTTTATAACTTATGCAGTCTAACTTGTTTCAGAAATCAACCTTCCTCCTGTGACCAAAATGTTCGTTTTCCTGAAGTTTTTTGTCCCATAAAAATCATTGGAAATAAAAGACCACCTGACATATATGACCTTTCGTTGCTTCTTCCTTTTGATGGTTTCTAAAAACAGGTTAGACTGCACTATAAATAAAATATCAATGTGCAGTGACTCATTTGTGGTTCTAAGTGGCCATCTCGTGTATGCAAGGTAAAGATACACGTTGGATACAGTTGAACCTCGCTGTTCAGTGTAGACCACCCAAGTGACTGACTAAAATTAGTCTGATGATAAGTGAGGTTATTATAATCTAAACTACTGAAAAGCGAGACTGAGATTTGATGGTCCTTATTGCAGGTTGGTCTCTAGGCAAGGAGGTTCCACTGTAGGCCTATATCATGCCATACCTGCAAGTTTTTTCCAAAGAGTTGCAAGCCCTTAAATCATTAATTTCAGGGATATAACAACTCTCCACACTAGTCTTCTGCAAGAATTACTGTTGCCTTCCGTCTCACACAAGAATCTTTCACAGAGAGTGAGACATCACTATATGCTGGTAAAAGGCTTCAAATTGTGGCAGTTGCTCAGTATTTCTTGCCACTGATCTGTGATGGGTCATTAACCCTGTAAAACAATAGTCTCTCCAGTAACATCTTCAGGGGTGAATGATTTAACATGTCCACTCTTCTGTGAAATGGACATCAGCCCACATCCATGACAGAGACATTAGTTTTTAATCATCCATTGTGAAAAAAGCCAAATTTCTTGGGCTCCTCTGCCATATGACAAAATAAAAGTAAAACAGACTACAGTAAATACTTCGTGACACTTTTAATGATGGTGATTTTTTTTATTGGTACAATGAGCTTTATACACTATGACCCCAGGTCAGTACAGAATTATTTCCCCTTTTGGCATTTGATGCATCTTGAGGGAGAATTCAGAGTTCTTAATCCCCTTCAATTCATAAAATAATTGTTTGTTTTGAGAGAAAGAGAGAGAGAGCTGATTACTAAATAATGATCAACAAATGAGTTTACATCTGCAGGAATTAGAGACTTCAACAGGATCTGTTTGACAAATTTATTACTTGAGGCAGGTGCTTTAATGTAACTGCCTTATATCTGTACACTAGATATTCAATTTTAATTCTACACTTAAATTATTTCCAAATAGATACATACACCTTAGCAGACTATTATACTGGAAAGGCCAATAGCTAAATGGGCTTTTTTCAGGATATTCCATTTTAGTATTGACAATAATTGGTTTGTTTTGCTGCATTACATACAAATTGAGTCTTTAAATCACATGGTTACGCCCAGTTTAGTATCTTGGAGAAACCAAAGTGGCCCCTTAACTGGGTAAAGCACATTTATCGTGAAGCCCAGGAACAACACAGAGTTTTCGTCTGTAGCATGATCCTTAACATTTCCTGAGAGGCCCCAAAACAACACAGAGTTTCTGTCTGTAAAATGTTCTTTAACATTTACTGTAAAGGTAAACATAGAGTTGACCATGACGTACTGATTTAAGTTAGGACCACCTCCTGTATGTGGCGGTAAGGAAACTAAATTAGCAATCCAATCTCTCCCTCTCACCAGTAATTAACATTAAATAGAGAAAGAATGGTCAGTCCAATGATGAAAGATTATTCATCAAAAGATTATAGAAAATAATCCGTTTTGCATTAAAATAAAACATGAGATTGATTCACTGTTAATCTGTAACAGTAGATCAAATAACCATTTACACATCCCCTCAGATTTTAAGGTAAATTGCAGCTGATAATTTTGAGTTTTTCATGAATTCCCTCCCTTACTATGGAATGACTCCTAACACTCATTGGTTGTGATACCCATCAATTGATGCCAGACTCAGATGGAGTCCACAATACATACAGGAACTTAAAATCAACTTAGAAAATTAAAAACTCTGAAACATAGCTGAGAATACATAATACTTAGGTAGATAAAAAGAATCGAAGATTTAAAATAAATCTCCTAAAGGAAAAAATGTCTTTTACATAAACAGCATAAAATCTTCAAATTGTCTTAAAATTCTTTCTTCTCTGTTCAATAAATAACAATGACATATTACATATTCTAATTTACATATTACAATTCTGAGTGGATAGCCACTAACACACACTCGCACACGCCTCTCACATACACTTTTACAAAGTTCAGTTTTCTTTTTTTCCCTTTGTAAGAGATAAACAAAACAGGACTCTCTGTACAATAGCATATTCTCCCCTGTATATACAAAACATCTAATTACAATTCTCAATGAATCAATAGTTTGTCCCACTTGACAACGCAAGAAATTCCCAAAGTTTCTCAACTTTTACAGCATGAGAAATTCCAGCTGTTTCCACAACTTATTTACTGGTACTCCTGTTATTTTTCTTCTACCACTAGAAGTCTTCTTTGTTTTACATG
>JACSZP010017082.1:0-13781 GCA_016161895.1 Pinna nobilis | reverse complement strand
GCAAAAAATGTAGTTTATAAAAATGTCTGGGCTTTTCATTTTCTGCTGACCCAACATTCGTTCTTCAAGGTTGACGGCATTCTGGATAAAGTAACCTTTTTGCAATAAACTCCATTTTATCTGTAGCATTACATCAACTGTATGCCCTATTCACATATGAGTAAAGGTGTTGCTGTTCTCAAATGTTACAAAGAAATTTGACAAACTATTTTCATTTCAAATATCATAGCTCTAATATACCATATACCTGGAAATTTTCACTTCTGCTTCTTTTCGGCTTTTTCCATCAGTAAACATTTTCTCCTTGTCTTAAATTTGCTCTAAGTCACTATGATCTTATGGATGACATTTATGCAATTGCTTCAGTTACTCGAATCTTTTACTTTCATTTAGGCTACTGTTCGCATTCTACTCTAAGGCTGAAAATGATAACATTAAATGGCAGTGAAATTTTCCAGATTCTTTGTACTGGGCTATTTTTCGCCCTGTGTTTTTGTCGCCCTCAACAACACATACAATTTCACCCTGTTAGAATATGCCAAGTCTTGACATCATTCTATTCATTGAATTTGCCGTTTGAATTTGCCCAGTTTTGAATTCACACACTGACGATGAAGTTGAAAGGGGCAAAAATAAATCAAGTGCAAACATTTCATTGTATATAGTATACAGTATAACATATTCAACATTTCAGTGATGCCATATTTATGTCAGAGGGATTGAACCAGCTACTTGTTCTAGCAGAGAGTCACCATTACAAGCCTGTCCTACAAATCCTGAGCTACGTGGTGCCATTATTCAGCAGCAAATCAGAATCTCTTTTTGAAAATGAGAAGTATGTCATTGATATTATTGTTCCAATAGTTAACATAGGAGTGTATCTGGAATATCTGTATTTCCTTCTGTCTCCCAGCTAAATTGTTAGTTTGTCTCCTTGTCACTCTTTCTACTCTCCTACCACTAAAACTGACAGGGGCCATAGACCTCCATTCTCCCCGTCTGTCTGACATTTGCCTGTCTCCAAGATACTAGCTTTGATTTCCCTAACTTTCTCTGCCTCCTTTGCAGTTATCAGCATAAAACTTGCTGTGGAGCTTAAAGGGCATATTGTATTACTAGTGGTCTATCAGTCTATCATAATTCGATTTCTTTTATTTATCTCAGTCATACAGGACATTTTGATTGAAACTCAGTATACAGACGTACCACAAGGATACAAAGGCTCTGCTCAGGGGAGGGACATATTTTGTTACAAATTTCTGTAAAATGACTTATCATTTAGGATCTTAATCATACTTGCAGACATAGTACAGTTAACCCTCTTTATAATGACCATGTTTGTCCCTTGGGGATTCTGTCTTTGTATCAAATTTGCTCATATAAAGAAATGATTGGTCAGCTGAGTCCGACGGCGTTTCAGGTCTCTCAGTCATTTCTGAAGCCGGGTGTCTCGTAGCACCCTTTTCATAACAGTCAAGTGCACACCAGGTAACTATGAAGTTACTGAGTCTTTGTTTTAACAAGCGTCACTCATAAATTTAGACTTATCAATAAATAATCGAAACATATAATCGGCAATTATTTTTGAGAAATTTTTGTGTCATTGTATCGCAGGATTTAGCAACTAAAAATGCATGTTTGTTCCGAATATTTTATGTCTGTGTCGGAAGCTGTAAATTCCGTTATATGGACGGTAAACGACGTCATGTATGTTTGTTCTTAGCAAAATCCTGTCGGTAGGTGAAAATGTTGGATTATCGACGGTCGTTATAAAGCGGTCTGACTGTATTGAAATTTGATAAATGGATCTACCATATAGACATACAGGCCAGTCTGTTAAATAAATTTTGGTACAAAAGTTTAAAGTTGATTGTAGCACAACAAATCAATGATCAAACAGATGAAAAAAACATCAATTTGCCACCTCATAGACTGTATTTGGCTCTTACACTACTACCTTTTATAGATGGTAGTTAAGAATGTCCAAATTGACAATATTGTAATGTGTTTCATAAATTCCAGATTCATAAAAACCATTCAGTTACTATTGGCAGCAGATGATTCACTGATGAAGGTTGCCAAGAGCATATGGTCACATGACTTCCCAGGACCAATGGTTAAACAGTTTGGTTGTATGATTCAGGTTTGTTATTATTACCTTAAATTATAGATTTCAGAAACATTTAGTGTATTTCGAATTTGAATTTCGGAATTTCAAACAAAAATTTACTTTGGAAGAGTCTTACTTGTATGGCACTCACCATTTGCTCTGATCTGCTTGCTTATTTTTGTTGCAAACATACATTGATTAATGAAATACAGTAAAGTCGGTCTAAAACAAATCGGCTGATTCCCTAAAAGAATTACGATTTATCTATGTATGTAGTAAATTCTGATTCTTAAAACAAATGATGCTTATTACTAAGTCAAAAGTCAATCCCCTTTGACTTCATTATAGACCAACTCCAATGTACATTATATGATTTAAAGAAGCGAGGCAGAGTTATACAGTTTTCCACATTTACGATTACTAGGCAGTTTACTCCTACATATTAAATAATGATAGGAATAATGAATAAGGATGCATTAGTGACATCAACAACAATTACTATCTTATTGTGCATACAAAGATATGAATATTATTTAATATTTTGCATATAAATATCGCTCCGTTTCTTTCATCCACAGAATCAAATAAGCCAGAGCAGTGGTTTAAATGAGTCACTTCCTGTTCAGATTCTGCTGCTATGGATACAGGTGTTAACCAATCAAAATAAGTGGTACATAGACAAGTAAGTGCAGGATTGTATTATTTGAATAATAAGTCAGCCTTTTGATAGCACAACCACTTAACTGTAGAAGACCCTGGTTTGAATCTTGATTTCAACAAACCCAAGTTTTGATAATAAGAACAGTGGAAACTTGCTGTTCAGACCACCTAAATGACTAACAAATATTGGTCTGATTAGTGAGTTGGCATCCATGTGAGATTTGAATAGTCTAGGAGAGTGATAGACAGACTGAATTTTGAAGCACATTGAAGATGGTCAGATTTAAGATTCTCTTAATTAGAAAATGCTTTGATATCAATCCTATTTCAAATCGAATGAATAATAGAATCTATCTCCATTGCCTGGTGACGAGACATGAAGTTAACTTGATGTTCGGGTTAGTGGATTTCTCAGTTTCCACCAGGCAATGGAGATTGATTATTTTTCTCCCATATATTTAATCCTTATCAGAGAGTTAAAATATTTTAACATTTACACATGTTTTGTACTTATTAATACATGTTTTACCTGTTTCAATGAACTACCAACTTACCCATCACTGTAGGGCATGTAGCATAGAATCGCTACGCCAGTGAGAACTTACAACATAGTTTGAAGCGATAGAGTTCAATAAATATAATTCTAAACACATAAATAAAAAAATATAGACCTACTACAAAACAACCAAACTATATTTGACCATAGACCTTAGTCTAGACTAGTCTAGTATTAACTCCACAAAGTAAAATATTGAAGAAGCTCACAAAGTTACGTTACCTTATTGTCATTTCCATTGCACCGGGTGTAGCTTGTCGTCCCCTGTGGATGATTGATTTATCATTTTGAACTTCCTGTCAAGATAACTCAGTGAATATAGGAGAAATGAAATAAACATTCTGGGATCATTCCTGTTTCAAATTGTGCAAGTTATATGTGAATGGATGTATATTTTCTTTCACTGCAGAAACACTTGCTACATACTGGATGTTTTAGTCAAGACAGCATTTACAAGTAAGGGCGGATTTCAGGCTGTACAAAATGTATTCCAGAAAGTGCATAAGGTAGGTATCTGCATATGTAATTGGGCAAGTTTTAAATGAATGATTCACAATTCTATTTTACTGCCTTCTGTTGGGTTCCTTCAGTCTGATGATGGTATCACGACAACATAATCAAACGATTATGCCCTCAACAGATGACAACAAGAGCCTCTCTGAGGCACATCATACGCCGGTCGCAAGTTATGTTACAGGGAAAATGACAAAAGTTAAAAACAACGAATTTGTGTGCTCGGAACAAAGGGAAAAAATTAATTTTTAACAAAGGGCAATAACTCTGTAAAAACTGCAGCTAGAGTTACTGTTCTTGGACACTGCACTGCGCCTTGTGATGGTCTTGATGTGTATGAAGTTTCGTGAATCTATCATGCACGGTTTCAGAGTTATGCTCCAAACAAAAAAAGTTAACGCACGGACGGTTGGACAGACGGACAGACAATGCCATACCATAGTATGTCCTGTCATTCGAAGGGCGTATAAAAATTTGTTTAGCGTATAACAGATTACAGAAAGTAAGCAAAAGACATGATATGTTATTAAAAATGCATAGTAATATGTTGTTTATCTGTTTACATGTTAGCAGTGCAAAGTTAAGTAAGGTGACCCTTGTCCTGAGACTATGGCATGAACCAATGAAAATGTAAGAAAATGTCATGATATGTACTATTGTCTGTTGTGTCTGGAGAGTTGATTCAATTCTTAACACAATGATCTGTATCTGTTATACAGAGGAGGAAGGAAAGTACCAGATATATTGAGAGTTTGACTGTTTGTTCTTTCTGAGTCACACAAATTCTTTGCAAAAGTGAGATCAAATATATGTTTTCAATAGGTACAATCATTTTCGTGACCCCTTTAGTCAATAACAGACACCCACTAGAACTATTTAGAAAGATTTGATCATGACCGTAGCATATGCTTGTGAAATCTTCGGTAATGTTTACAGGCCGAAATTTTATTCTTTTTTTTTCTAGCAACATTTGACAGAGGGCCACCAACAGGGGGCAGTGTCATCCTTCGTCAACTGGGTGTCTTCTGGAGCTGCCTGTGTCTCTGTGCCATCACTGATGGAGAAAATGTCATCGTCAGAATCATTTGGTTGGTTAGGCTTTCTTATCTTAGACCTAGAATACAGAGTGGAGGAGGAGACAAAACTGTGGTCAACAATCAGGGAAGAAATAAACAAAGATGGAAAACAGAGCCCTGAACAGGCTTTGAAGGTGAGAACATGGCTAAACTGTCGTCTGCTTGAAATGTCCAGAAAAACGTTCCATGCACTGTAGTAACGATATCCATCTTGAAAACTAATAAACTTTGGTCTCATGATGGTGCTCAGTTTTTCTGTTTATTTTTTTTTTTTATAAGGAATGAGCAAAACACATGGAATACCTTCATAATTATTGGTAGAGATTGTAATATTTGACGCTAGGCAAATTTATCTCTTCTGTTGCACGGTAATTTCTTATGATGTACATGGCAGATGTCAATTATCCAAAAATTAATTGGTATAATTTTAGTATGGATTAGGGATGATTTCTGAGCACTTTTTGTGATATATTTGAAAGTCATAGCTTCAATGCTTCATTGTAGGAATGTTTCATTTTAGTTTTGGTATTTATTTTGGGCTCATTGGCAACGAAAAATTCCAAATTATTTAACCAATCATCACTAGAATCAATGTATAAAAATGCCATTGAGCAACGGATTCATCAGCAAGGTCATTCTTTATTGACCTCATCTTGATCATAATTAGCAGTTTTGATATAACGATTTTTTTGTGACTTCTTAAAATTAATCAAATTTATTATCTGTTCCTAATATATTTCCACAGAAAGCAACGATACAGCTGAAGTTGGAGCTGGCACCTGGGTTGAACAGTCTCAACATATATCAGTGGGCTAAGCTGGCACTGAACATGCCAGTAGATCATCCTCTGTTGGCACTAGTGTGGCAAAGGTTCTTTTGCCTCTTTTTGGGGAGATATGTCTCTCAAGTCAGGTAGGTCACAGCAGTGTCTACTTCTTCAAGAATTTTCTATTTGGGGAGGGGGGGGGGGGTGTCTCTGTGCCTAAACGGTCTCCCATATCTATTCAATGTAGGTTTGAGCATCAATGAAACCTAGCTATGTTGATTATATGAGAAACTTTGCCAGTTTTGATCCATGGATAAAGGGAGTAACTGTGGGGTTTATTTCTGAAAGTTCTTACTGTCAAGGGTCATATTTAACAAAATTTTACTTTAAAGCAGTTTTTAATCCCTTGAACACTGTTAGTATTTTAAACATTAATTTTTTTCAAAGCAAGTCCCTAATTTTTGTCCCTAACTATTTGATTTCCAATTAATCTGGTTTTCAATGCTGGAACTACTAAAGTTACAAATTTCTTCAGGTTGCATTAATTTGATGTTATCATTCTGAATTTTTTCTCTGAAAATGTTATGTGTTGTCTGTTATACAAAGCCTTTTGAAATTAACAAATTTTTGTTCATAGATTGAAATTGAAATTTGTTTTGAATTGAAGCATGCAGCAGAGAGCGAGTGTTGGAGAAAAGTTCTACGAGAGTTCAAAATATTCCAGTAACCTGAAAAAGATGAAGAAGAGGCTGGGAGAAACTGCCAATTTTCACATGAACTATCCAAAGAATACTCAAGAATCTCAATCAGAAGCTGGCCAAGGTATTGTGTTGTCTGTTTAATTACAATTCCTGCAAACAAAGTTCTAGGGCCTGTAGGAATCACCCTGTCCATGTATCTGTCCACCTGGTTATGAAGTTCTGAAAGCAGATTTCTCTTATAGTACAAGAGATACGGTTTTCATATTTAAGACATACCTTCACAATACCTAGTACTGTATTTTCATGCCAAGAAGTTGACCTAGTTACCTTGACTTAGAACTTTGGCCTTGCAATATTTTTTTGGTTGAGAGGTTCTAAAAAGCAGAATCTGTTGATAAAAAAAAATGCACTGGGCCAAGGTACAGTGTAATCTACAGTTGAACACAGATTTATTGAAACTGAAAACATGATTTTCAAAATAACTTGGTTAAAAGAGCAATAAAGTGATTTAGTTTGGAAATTAAAATTAAATTAAATTTCAAATTAAGCAGGGTTTCAATATAGGTGGGTTCTACTGTATCTTATTATCAAAGTCACCTTGAGTGTCTGAGGCAACCTGTTATCACCTTGCTGGAAACCAAGTAAATCATGTGAGAAATTTGCCAGTTTACTGGCGGAAAGCCGGTGGTCTTTTCATGAGCACATTTGTAACTGAGTTCTCTCCTCCACCAATAAAAAGTGTTCGCCACCATAAAACTTGAAAGATGGTTGTATGTGGCTTAAAGCATAACAAAACATTAACAACCGATACAGTAGAGTTGGTCTATAAAGAATCAGCTTAAAGCTTTAAGCACAGTAGGTGTTGGCACGTTAAAGAACCCTCCCTGCTCTACGGCCAGCAGTGCCAAGCATAGGCAAAATTTGTAGCCCTTCACCGGCACACGGTGATATCTCCATATGAGTGAAATATTCTTGAGTGGGACATTAAACAACAATACCATACCATACCTATTTCAGAGCCAAAATGACCTGATTGGTGATGGGTGGGATCTTGTCTTAGCCCATGTGGCAGAAAATGGGCTGTTTTCATCCATGAATCTATAATTTCATTTTAAGATGCAGACTCTGAGGATGTCACGAACCGAAAAGAAATAGAAGATTTGGCTTACATTCCGCAACAGGAGTTCCACCTGAACCTGTCTAGGTAAGGCAGCCATGTGTTTTTGTTGTTTTGGTTTTGTTTTCTTTCTGACCTTGTTCCCTATACTTGGGATGAGATAGTAAAAACTAAGGTGCCAAGTCACAATATTCCAGCCTGTTAAAGAATCCTCACTCTTCAATTACTGTACATGCTGAGTAAAGGCCAAAATTTGTAGCCTGCTTTCAATGAAATTTTAAAAAATGTGAGAAACTCTTGAGCTGGATTTTAAGCAATGATACCACAACCTATAAATGAGCCTTGTAGAAATATAGTAACTCAGTAAGCCTCAGAGCTTAGTAAAATTCCTCAAGCCTGACAGATTGTCTGTCAAAAGGTTCAATTTCACCATTACAAATAAATTTTTTAATAACGGAATTCAATTCTGGACTGTATTTCAAACCTTGGTTATATTTAACAGCTGTTGAAAACATGAAAAACTTGGTCCTGGTTGTTTTAAAACATATTGTGGTTTATTCCTGAATATTCTCGGGGCCACCGTGGTGAGAAAGTAGTGTGTTGGACTTCAAATCGAAGGGTCCTGGTTTTGAATCCACACAGCGCCATGCTGCGGTTGGCTGTCCCTGTTTTCAGATGAGACAGGTAAAACCAAGGTCCTGTGTCACAGAAGGTGTTGGCACATTAAAGAACCCTCCCTGCTCTACGGCCAGCAGTGCCGAGCATAGGCAAAATTTGTCGCCCTTCACCTGCACACAGTGACATCTCCATATGAGTGAAAGAGTTTTTAGTGGGACTTTAAACAACAATACAACAACAACAACAACCTGGATATTCTCCTATTTGTCACAAAAGTCGGTGAATGAAACCATAATTTTATTGTGAAAAGTATGCCAGATCATAGATATTGTGTTGCTACACTGATTTCCAATCTAATCACAGAAATGAGCAAAAAAAATCATAATTCAGAGTTTTAGACTGCCATCAATTTTCTCAATTGGCCTTCTAAATAAAATATGAAATGTGGTTGTTAGAGGCTCTAACTTGATCTCCCTCACACAGGATGTTCCAGACCTACCAGCTATGGGTACAGGAGCCTATGTTACATGATGCCAAACTCTATCTTCCTGCCCTTCCCCAACAGTACCAGTCTGACAGGCTATTGACACTCTTCCAGAATAAAGTGGTAAGTGGTAAAGGTAACCAGTCTAAAAGAAAAATTGTCAAGTGTTCTCTTAAGTTATTAGTGCAAAGAAATTCAAATCATACTTTTATGTCAAATTTAATTTCCATGTTTATGATACTTACTTATATACAGCATATATTTTGTTCATTTTTCCTATGTACTAGAATACTCTAAAGCTAGAATTTCTGAAGCCCTTTGCTTTGGAGGAGACAGTCAAATCCAAGGTCTTGTGTCTAAGAAGCTGTCAGCACATTATCTAAGAACCGTCAGAACTCAATGGCTCAAAGTGCTGAGTACAAGTCAAATTATATATAGACCTTCACCTGAATATAGTGACATTTCCCTATAAGTAGAAGATTCTTAAGTGGAATATTTAACAACAGTTTACCAGTAACCAACTGAACTGGAGCACTGCATTGGGCAACGTCAAATATTAGAATTAACTTAAGTCAGAGAATTTTCTCAGCTACAGCTTCTCAGACAGTCAGTCAGAATTCAGTATTGAATTGCTTGAGTTGAGTAAATTTTCAGGCTAATGTTGATTCTTAAGTTTATGGTGCCATCCTCTGAAAAAAAAGTGGTAAAGGCTAACAAGAATATTCATTCTATCATAGGATCCATGGATGGAGTTTCTTGATATGGACAGAGTTATGTATGAATTGGCCCAGATGTCCAGTGAATGGCAGAACTCTTTTAAAATGGAAGAAGAAACAGTGTCAAGGTTAAATGAACTGAAACAAAACAATCAAACAGGTACGAAGAATGCAGTCAGTTCCTCATGACATATAATCACAAACTAATCACTACTTTTTTCTGTGGTACATGGTTTTGCAGTTTGAGTATGATTTGAAATTTCAGTTTTTGCTGTTTAATTATGCCAGCATTGATTTAAAATTTAAATATTCTATCAATTGTCTGTTAGGTTTTTGGTAAATGTGCATCAGATACATTATAACATTTTTTTTTTTTAAAAAAGAATCATAATAGAGACATGTCTGGAACATTAAGAAAATAACAATTGACAATCATTATTCATTTGAGACAGAAGATATAAAGAATTAACAAAGTTCCTCATAAGGTTGTGAGGTCCTTACTTTGTTAGAGGTGGCTGTCTTTTCCTGTCCTTAGAGTAAGACAGTAAACGCTGAGGTCCTATGCCACAGTAGGTGTTGTCATGTGAAGGAATTCTCATTCCTCAATGGCTGTAAGTGCCGAGCATAGGCCAAAATTGTCACCCTTCGCCTGCATATATTGATGTCACCATACAAGTGAAATGTTCAGAAGTGGGACATTGAAACAACAATAACAATGAACAAAAAGGTGGAAGGTACCAAGCTTATGTACAAACATGTACATACATGTGATAAAATGGGTAATAGTTTTACTCAATCCAATATTTTTACATAATTGAGGTTTTTGAATTTAGGCTAGCGGAGACTTGATTCACTTAACAGTCTAATTCTTGTTACATATTTGATGTCTTTCTTACTCATGGAAAATTGCTTTTCCTTTGCTTTTTGTTTTGTTATACAGTAGAACCTTGCCTTATGACCACCTCAATTAGGAGACCACCTTGCAATAAAGACCATCAAAATTCAGTCTGCAAACCAGTTTTAGGTTGTTTTCAAACTCACTTGATAGACCACCTCTCTAATCAGACCAATTTATAGCTAGTCATTTGGGCACTCTTGATAGCTATAGTATTGTATTTGTTATCTACTGCAGCCACAGAGAGAATCCTAAGCAGATTTACTAGGCACAACATGCCGGTCGACCTTCCCACACTACAGCCATTAAAAGCCATCGTACCAGAGATTACCACCATGATACTGGATGAGAAGCCCACCATTATGCACCTGCTACAGTTAGATCTGAGTGTGCTGCAGGAATATGCCAAGTAAGTTGTTAATGCTCACTTCACAGACATAAAATCTCTATTTTTAGCTCACCTTATACTTGTGTTATTGCCCCTTCACAAGTGCCCATTATGGTGTTTGTTTATATGTATGTGTAAAAAATTTTGTTTTGTTTTGTTTGTTTCATTTTACAAGACAGGTTCCTATCTCGTGGAGTTGGAAGACTGTCAGTTAAAGTTTGTAGCTAAATCCTAATTAAATATTTCTAAAAAATTTGTTTAAAAAGATATGAGTACATTGTTAAGTTCACATTCAGTGTCTTACTGCCAGTCAGCGTGGGTTCAAGCCCGCCAAGAATCTAAGTTGATTATGTGAGAAAGTTTTGCCGCTTTACTTTCAGAAGGCAGGTGGTTTCTTCCCGGGTACATTAGTAACCAGATTCTTTCCTCCACCAATAAACTAGATGTCTGAAAGATTGTACAGTGTAGCGTAAAGCAAAAAAACAAAACAAAACAAAGAGCATTATGACAAGTCTGGAGCTCTACATAATACAATGTATATTTTTATTTTTTCTATGACAACAGGTCGTTCCATGCTCACATCGCTAAGCATTTAGCTATTGACGATGACTTCTCCAAGTTGATGCCAATGTTGTACTACAACCAGCCAAAGCAGGTAAATGAAATCAGTCACATGATATTTGTTGTTTAAATGTCACACTAAAAAATATGTTCACTTATATGGAGATGTCACCAAATATGTATGTTTGTTCCTGTCAGTAGGCCTAATTCTAAATTCATCACAGGAGCTGAACTCTGTGTCTGCGGTTTAATCTTAAACAACACGGCTGTGTCGCACAGCATTATGGCTTACAGGGTACATACATGTGCTTTTGACAAGTGGCGGGAATTTCAAATCAAGTAATCAATTTCACATGTATATGAATATCAAATCTAAACAATGTATACTGATGAATGACTACAAATTTAGCCTCCGCTCAGCAGTTATACCCATTAAGCAGTGAGTTAACTCTTTCACATGCTGACAAACAATGTGACACTAGACCTAGGTTTTCCCTGCCTCATCTGAAGGGCAGGAAAACCAAGCTGCCTGACAGAGCTATGGACATCTCCTCACATGATATTTTATTCCTGATTTCTGGTCCATAGTAGATTGCTTGACTCAAGACTTGAATATTCAAGGTTGGAGTTCTTGTTGCGAGAAGACGGCAATTCCTGCCCCAAGACTGAGACAGTCATAATCAAGTTTTTGTGTCAGGGATTGACCTTAGCATGTTAAATATTTCCAATATTTCTCAGTATGTAATTAGTAATTTAATGCTGTATGTAAAGAAGCATTGCTTATACAGTAGAGTATGTCTATAACGAATCGGCTTAAAGCGAATTCAGTGCTATAAAGAAGTGGAATAAAATCCCAGAAAAGAATTGTTACTCATCTATATATGAAGTAAATTATGATGGATAAAGCGAAGGATGCCTATAACGAAGTAAGAAAGAAATATCCTTTGACTTTGTTAAGACCAGCTCCACTGTATTATAGCTCCGTGGGCAGTGAGATTAGTAAGGATGGTAGATGGCTAGACTTTTTTAAACAGGGTATAGTACTGTAATTATTTGGCATTGAAATTTTGCATTTTTGTTATGTACATCATAACAAAATGAATCAAAAAATAAGTTGTTGAAAGAATTTCTATTTGAATATAATTTGTTCACTTACAAAGTTATCAAAAAGAAGACAAACACAAAACATTAGTTTAAATGATTTAATTATGAGTTTAACTGAGTGGCGTATTTTGGTCACGGCATTTACCTAATTGGGCTGCCGACAAGCTTTTGGTCAGCCCTAACCCAAGATCACAAGTTCAAGCTCACAAGTTCAAGTACCCAAGTTCAAGTTCAAGAGTTCAAGTTCACAAGTTCAAGAGTTCAAGTTTACAAGTTCAAGCACAAAAGTTCAAGTTCACCAGTTCAAGTTCACAAGTTCAAGTACCAAAGTTCAAGTTCACAAGTTCAAAGTTCAAGTTCACTATAGTTTGACCCTGGGTACTCCGGGAGAGTGTCAGCGGTCAAAGTTCACTATTTAATTGATTTCTTAACTTATTTGTCCCTGGGAACAGTGGACAAATAGGGAGAAGTAACCTAAATAAATCGTTATTGTTGTGTGCTGCGCAAACACCAGCGGAAGGATAATGCTGTGCCGAATGTCTCCAAGGGACACAATACCAAACATGATTTTGGTGTCAAAGATTGAACCTCTTGCTGCTGGACCAACCTGCAAATCAAGAAAAAAATAGGCACAGTATCTGTTAATAGATAATAATAACAAGGCTTGTTAAGGGTGGGTTAATGATTATTTCCATCATCTTATTAAAACATTAAATTTTACCACAAAAAAGACCTTCAAATTCTTTGGACGTTGCTCTCTTGAAAACTTGTTAGAGAAGGGAAGTCTGCCGAGAGCATGCGCAAACAACTATCAAACAGGCTTCCTTTCAGGGATAAATTTCCACTAGCGTAGAAAGAGAGATAACTCGTACGCATCTCCGACTACAAAACCTACTAACACACCACAGCCTTCCTTCGATAACTTCATCTATTTATAAATAATAGATGTTATTATTAATTGTGAGAAATAAATAGACATTTCCTTGTGAGATATGCATCCTTTTTTTAATTTGATTAATGAAATCTGTGACATTATGCTGTTAACTTTTCAAGCAGTTCTTTAATGTCGACATCATAAGGGAACCAAATCACAAAGTTGTTTGCACTAGTATGTGTATAGGGCAGTAAAATCAATGAGATTATGATGTGTGTACATCACACAAACTATGCTTTTATAATTATCTAAAGAAAAATGGTATACTTAAAAATCTGGACACGTTACAAACTTTACTATTATGCACTTGTCTCATTAACCGCTTCAATGCGTACGACGGATATATCTGTCATGACTTTAAATTTTCCTGAGTGCGTATAACGAGTATATACGTCATTCAAATGTATATTTATGTTTATGTAAAGCGACATTAATTACACAACGTCATAAAGATAACATGACGTCATAATACGCGCTGAAGTGGTTAATAACATAACTTTGATTTGCTTTTCTTTGGTTGTAGGTCAAGGTCACCATAGAATGTAAGAGCGTGATTAACCCACTGCACAAGTGTTCAAATCC
>JACSZP010017077.1:0-11251 GCA_016161895.1 Pinna nobilis | reverse complement strand
GACGGCCAACAGTGTAAAGACAAGCAAGTTACCATATATAGAGCCAATGATGGCTCACCAGAATTAATAAAAAATATAGTAATTAAATACAAATTTAAACCAAATGAGTCTGATTTTAGTTCAGTTTAACATTTTCTATAAATTCAGTGATCGATTGTGATACACATGAGGATTAACTTTTCACCCTCATTTACTGATGCCATCCTCATCATCCCTCCATAAAATCAATAGTCTATACAATCTTCATATATCAAACAGGTAATTAAGGGTCTCTGGTTTTTGCTTTGGTTCTAGATAAACCACAAGCATCACATCTGGTAGCTTTGATGTTTATTTTGTTATCATTATCTATAATTATCCTTCACCATGACCAATCAGGCAGAGGGATGGGACCTCTGGGACATCAGTTTTTACTGTCTCATCTGAAGGAAAGGAAATCAGCCAAGCTTGAACATCTGAGGGAAAGAATAGGGAAAGTAAACAACATAAATGGTCTGTATGTCCAATTCAAAAATCTTTCACTCATATGGAGATGTCAGCATAGGCAAGTGAAGGGCTATAAATTTGGCCTATGCCAGGTATACTTACAGTTACAGCCATTGAGCTGTGGGGATTCTTTAACATGCTGACACCTAATGTGGAAAAGGGACCCTGTTTTTTTTTTTGTCTCAATGAGCCAAAGGAGAGGAAATCAGCCGAGCTTGAACTACCGATACATGTCCAGTCAAACCTAGCTGTGTTAAGAGACCATCCAAGGGAAGGAGCAAAAAGGGTCACATATGACAGGTGGTCTCTTAATTCAGGTGATTTGTATAGGAAAACACCATTTTGGGAACCACTCATTTAGGTCACATAAGGTTTTCCTTTAATTCAGTGGGTCGCTAAGACAGGTTAGACTGTAACAGACTAGTGGTTAGCTTGTTCTACTTTGAATTCAGAGGTTCAGGGTTTGAGCCCAAGCCACGGTATGGTTGGCTATCCCTGTCTTTTGGATAAGATGGTAAAAACCAAGGTCCTGTGTCACAGTAGATGTTGGCATATTTAAGAACCCTCTCTGCTCTATGGCCATAGTGCCAAGCTTAGATGAAATGTGTTGCCCTTCACTGGCACACGGTGATGACACCATATAAGTAAAATATTCTTGAGCGGAACGTTCAACAAAGTACTACGGAACCAACCAACATCTTACAGAGCTAGGAGCAACCCTTACACAGACTACACAACATACATATAAATGGTGTGTGATACTTGGTATGAGAAGGATCGTTAACATGTAAACTATTTAAGAACATGAATTACTATCTGTGTATTGTTTAATGTTCTGGTATACTGGCCGTATATCCCTTTTTTCTGAGTTCAAGGCTTGTAGTTTTCATACAGAGATTTTATCTGAGTACAGACTGTCTATATAATTGTACTCAGTTACAAAGAATGTGAAATCTAAGTACTCGGTCCCTATCTTATGTTTAAGATCAGTTTTGTCTTACTGTTGTGAACCATATGTCTGATATGCTTATCTCAAAGCAGAAAAAGAAAATATTTCATTGAGCGCTCCACTCCAGTTTTTGACCATAAGAAATACATGATCATAATGCTCATGATTAACAAAATGAAAAATAGGTACACTGAGTGAAATACCTGACCGAATTCTGCCCCCATTCCAGTGAATGGACAGGCATGCATGCATAGAACATGTCAGTGTAACACAAGTAAATGTAGTGCCACCATGGGGGCCACTGTGGCTTAGTGGTTAGCTTGTTTGCCTTCTGATTGTGATGCCATGGACTGAAACTGAGCCCCACTGCAGTTGGCTGTCCCTGTCTTTTGGATGACACAGTAAAAATCTATCAAGCTCCTGTACGTGTCACAGTAGGTGTTGGCATGTTAAAGAACCCTCCCATGCAGTGCTCTATCCCAAAAGTGCTGAGCACAGACTAAATTTGTCCTCCTTTACTGGTGCACACGGATGTCTCCATGTAAGTGAAAGATTCTTGAGTGGGACATTAACCCTTTCAACCCCAAGTATCAGAATGGTATGCTCTATTCCATTGTCTGGACCAGTCTATTTCTGTCTGTGGTGTTGAAAGGGTTAAACAACAATACAACCAGCCAATATTGTGACCATATGAAGGCGATAATGCAGTTATTGTCGGTTTTGACCTTCATGTACCGTGTGCTAACGGCTTCATCTTTAGCAATTAGGGATCCTTAACCATGCAAAGCCTGACAGACTTTATAGACCTTTGTTTTTCAGTCTATTATAGAGCCTTAAACGGTCATATAAGTGTACATGTGAAATGTGGCAAGACAAAAACATCCTGAAAAGGTCCCGCTTGATCAAGTACTTCCCTAATGCCAAAACTGATGGCATAAGACTGTAACTTATTTGACCTTGGACGAACATCTCAGCTGGTCAAGATTATACATGTATATTATGTCCAAGGTCAAGGTTATACACCACCCTTGTATGATTGGAACCAGTAATACTTGTGTGGGGGCGCCGCGGCTGAGTGATTAGTGTGTTTGACTTTGAATTGAAGGGTCCGGGGTCAGAATCCGCATTGTGCCATGCTGTGGTTGGCCGTCTTTGGGATGAGACAGTAAAAACTGAGGTCCCGTATCACAATGACACGTTAAAGAACCCTCCCTGCCCTATGGCCAGCAGTGCTGAGCACATAGGCAAAATTTGTCGCCTTGGCAAACTGTGGCATGTCCATGTGAGCGAAATATTCCTGAGTGGGACGTTAAACAACAATACTTGTGTAGTTACCAACCAGACATACTGGTGGACAATCAGACAGATAGACTGATAGATTCATAGACAAAACAAATCATAAGATAGCTATACTGAGGCAGAAAACAGACTGACTCTGCTGCCATGTTGGATTGTTTCATATGCTTACTGGCCAAATTTGTAATGTAGCACTTCATTGGCATTGATGACATTTCCATATAAGTGAAAAATTCTGGAGTGGTAGCAAATGTAAGTTATCCCAACTAAAAATCTGACTTCTACTAAATATTGAGCACATTTTCAGACTTAAATCTTAGAGACAAGGTAACCTATGCAATATATCTGCTGTAAATATATTGTTTATATTGATGCTGTATATTTGACCAAAACCACATGACTGTCAGCTGTTAGATTTTAGGTTCTCCATACAGACTTATAGCTAGTCTGTTTATCATAAGGTCTTTGTTACCTGGTAATGGGCAGAAGATGTAATATCTTCTTCTTGACCTTTGTGTACTAACACACAATATATTACTTTAAAAATTACTTACTTACTTACTTACTTTTTATTTAACACCTGAATTTTCACACCATAAAAATAATTACAGACAAATTGACCACAGATGGACAGAGTGGCTGGGATCACTAAATTATATGTATGGTCCAAATGTGTCTAATTCATAAAGACTGAGAAGTACTCAAAGAGAACTGGCCACAGGGCAAATAGCCCAGGGTATCAGGCTACTCAGGAGTTTTACTTTCGTGTTTGACAAACCATGTCATTGATCTATTCATCTGAGTAATGTACACACAAGTATTTGAACTCAATTATCATAACATGGTCCTGACACCTAATTAACAGAAATTTAACATCTATAACAATTAACCTAATTAATAGAAATTTAAGATCTACAACAATTATCTAAAAATAAAATCACCACCAAACAATGCTGGGAAGATAAACGCTTTGCTCCATTATATGAATTTTAAAGTCAATTATATTGATTTGAAAAAAGGAAAAACTTGTTAAAAAGTTCAAAATGTTGGTTTTCCTCATATCCCTAGATACATGTCCATGTAGGGGAGATAAGTCCTTAGGACAGGCAGGCAAGCTGATAAACAAATTTGGAATGCAAAAGAAAACATCCAAGCAAACAAAACAGGAAGTAAAAGTAGAAAATAAACAGAGCAACATTCAACAAAGGGAAAAAACAAGTTATATAGGTCTAATGAGAGACTGCAGAGTTAGTTGATAGGTATGAACGTTAAAGAACCCTCCCTGCTGTACAGCCAGCAGTGCCGAGCATACGCAAAATTTGTAGCCCTTCACCAGCACACGGTGACGTCTCCATATGAGTGAAATATTCTTGAGTGGGATGTTAAATAACAATACCATACCAGATCCAACTACACAACAAGCTAATACCAAAGGCAGGATCAACAAGAAAGCAAGCAAAGTAATTGATACTATGGGCAATAATTAAAATTGATTGTGACAAAAATTACCTCAATCAAGTCGTCCCATCTATGAGAGTAGGCCTATATTGATCATACTGCTGTGCAGTACATAATACATTACTGGTAGTGATTTTTTTTTTCATAGTAGTGAAGATTTGTTTTCTACAAGATGGCTTTTAAGACAGTGGGCTCCCTTCCCATAAAAAAAGAGAGAAAAAGAAAACAAACAGTTCAGGAGCTATAAGGGATGAAAGATGAAGCATAGAATAGTTTGGCATCTCCCTGAATAGCAATATGACACATAGGAATTACAAAATGAAAAACAACATACAAAACTATAGAACCAAATCTTGGATCTCTGAATATTCAGGGTGGGATCAGGTGCCACAAGTATTGGTGAAGCACTTTTTTGGGAGTGCAGTGCAGTTGACAGGAACTGCAGGAGGGTTTGAACATAAGGAATGAATGATTGAAGATAAGACAAGACTTTATCAGTGAAATAGCTGCTTCACTTTTGTAAACCAAGTGATTTTCCAAATGCCTCTTATCCTACTCATGTCATGCTGGTACAATACATGTGACATTGTCACATCACTGCTTATTTCTGTAATTCATAAGAACAAATGAATAAACTGAGTTATTGATTAATCCTATGATAACAAATCAATGGACTCAAAACTGAGCCCAGACTGTTGCAGAGATAAACATTTGTACAGGGCTTTGTTTTGAAAGATTAATATGCGTTTACTTTAGAAA
The DNA here is from genome assembly GCA_016161895.1 of Pinna nobilis. Lineage (NCBI taxonomy): Eukaryota > Metazoa > Mollusca > Bivalvia > Pterioida > Pinnidae > Pinna > Pinna nobilis. The sequence goes on along the minus strand of JACSZP010017077.1, from coordinate 6,303 downwards.
TTTACGTCTGAGCTATGCTTTATTACTGGATCATACAGACTGCATGGTTTGTAGGAAATCAAACACAATGGGAGAGCATTTTTTACAATTAGCACTGCACTGTTAGTTTTATTTGTATTGTTTTCCAAAAGGATCAATCCTATTGGAGAAATGGAATACAATCAGAAATGTTACTATTTTTATTATTCTTTTTCTTATAAGCTCTCATTTCAGAATTTCACCTCAAAAGTCAGTGCAGGTGACAAAGAAGCTTGGGTCTGGAACATCACCAGAGCCTCTCGGCACAGTCCAAGGGTCAATATAGGGTAACAAATTGTAGTTGATGTATCCATAAAACCTTAGATCCATCTCTTTAATCCCATAATAAGGTGGAATCTTACCTTACATTATTTGACTTGCAATGTTGGTAGCATGTCGAATTTTTTGACAATTGTTTGATGTACTAAGGACAATCAAGTCTGATTTTATACTTGTGTACACTGGGCCACCTGGTATTTATTTGCTAATCACCTCGATTACTACAAATAGCCTGTGGACATAGGAGTTGTACAAATACATGTATGCTTGCGCCATGCCCACCATTAAGATAATCTGATGTGATAGTCACAAAGACCAATAACAAATTAAAATCTGTGAATATAAGTAAGCTAAATCCATGTACAAATAGCCTCACATGTTTATATGACATTTAAATGAGGAACTTTATAAAGTCTAACTCCATTTATGGGGTCAGTTTTTTACCTGACTGACAAGGTATTGTGTATTTAACACCTGCAAGTTGATACAGTGGCTTCAGAGAGAATGTTTGTATTAATGAACATAGATAAATGCAGGGCTAAATACAGCTAGGGCTTCTATGAACATAATCATCCTTATTTTAGCACTTCTGTAAATTCCATTTATTGTTATAATTTTACATACTGATGAATGTTACTATAAATAGATTTTTATCTTGTGATGACATTCTTATATGTCCCATTCTATCATTAAAAAAACCAAAACCTTGACATTATTTATAGAACTTTACATTTTAATCAGCTTCCATAAATATCCTTACCTATCTCAGTTTCTATTTCTGTTCAGTGATAACGTAAACGGTTGAATATTTTACAACACTTCTGAACAATTATTTATAGTTTTATTGTTGTTTTTGGAGCAATTTATCATTCTTTGTCTATAAATCAATCTCAAATTCAATTCATTTATCACATCCTTCTTCACAGTTATTTTCTAATGAAATTACATGGTCATATGTATGTGAGGGATAATCCTCGTGAACTAATACAGTGAGGAGTACAACTGCCATTAATCTATTAAAGTCTATTAATTCCTGAGGGAATCATTCTCCAAGGGAGCTGTCTGGAGAGGTGATAAGTCCCTGTCCTGTTTATGTAGCGTTGAGGGCAGAACCAGCCCTAGTTATCTACATATAGCTTGGAGGGCAGAACCAGCCCTGGTTATCTACCTGTACATGTAGACTGGAGGGCAGAACCAGCCCTGGTTAGTTAAATGTAGCTTGGAGGACAGAACCAACTCTGGTTAGTTAAATGTAGCTTGGAGGGCAGAACCATCCCTGCTTATCTACATGTAGACTGCAGGACAGAACCAGCCCTGGTTAGTTAAATGTAGCTTGGAGGGCAGAACCAGCCCTGGTTAGTTAAATGTAGCTTGGAGGGCAGAACCAGCCCTGGTTATCTACATGTAGCTTGGAGGGCAGAACTAGCCCTGGTTATCTACATGTAGCCTGGAGGGCAGAACCAGCCCTGGTTATCTACCAGTAGCCTGTAGGGCAGAACCAGCCCTGGTTATCTACATGTAGCTTGGAGGGCAGAACAAGTCCTAGTTATCTTCATGTAGACTGGGGAGCAGAACCAGCCCTAATTATCTACATGTAGCTTGGAGGGCAGAGCCAGCCCTGGTTATCTACATGTAGCTTGGAGGGCAGAAACAGCCCTGGTTATCTATATGTACATGTAGCTTGGAGGGCAGAACATGCCCTGGTTATCTTCATGTAGACTGGAGAGCAGAACCAGCCCTAATTATCTACATGTACATGTAGCCTGGAGGGCAGAACCAGCCCTGGTTATCTATATGTAGCTTGGAGGGCAGAACCAGCCCTGGTTATCTATATGTAGCTTGAAGAGTAGAACCATCCCTGATTAGTTAGTGTGGATGGCAGACCAAGCCCTGGTAATAAAAAATGGAGAGCTGAACCAGCCCTTGTAGTGTAGTGTTGATGGTAGAACCAGCCCTGGCTACATAGTGCATGAAGGGCAGGACCAACCCTGGCTATGTAGTAGTGTGTGAAGGGTAGAACCAGCCCTGGATATGTAGCATGGAGAGTAGAGCCAGCCCTGGTTATGTTTGGTGTAGGGTTGAACCAGCCCTGGTTATATAGTATGGAATGCAGATCCAGATCTCTTTCTTGTTATGTAACAAATAGGTCAGAACTGTAGTGTGGAGGGCTGAACCAGCCCTGGTTATGTTATGTGGGTGGTAGAGTCAGCCCTGGTTATGTTATGTGGGAGGCAGAACCAGCCCTGGTTATGTATTGTGTGAAGAGCAGAACCTACTCTGGTTCTGGTTATATAACAAAGATGGCAGAACCAGCCCTGGCTTTGTATTGTGGAGGGCTGAACCAGCACTGGTTACATATATATATACATGTATAACATGGAAGCTGGAACCAGCCCGGTGGTGTACTCTGGGATCAGAAAGTCTTTGTTATAGCATGGAAAGCTACACCAGCTCTGGTTATGTGAAATGGAGGGTAGAACCAGCTCTGGTTATTTAATAAAGAGGGTAGAACCAGCCCTGGTTATGTGAAATGGAGGGCAGAATCAGCCCTGGTTATTTAATAAAGAGGGTAGAACCAGCCCTGGTTACATAACATGGAGGGCTGAACCAGATAACCATAACCCAGCCCTTGTTATGTAATATAAAAGGCTGGTTGTTTGCACTGTTGTTTAGCATCCAACTCAATAATCTTTCTCTTATCACATGTAATATAGAAAAAAAGAAATATATTTGTCACCCATGCTGATTTAGGCAACAAATTTAGTCATGCTCGGCACCTAGAGCAGTGACGGTTTTTTATATGCTGACGCCTACCATCACACCGGACAAGGTTCCCTTTTTTGTCTGATCAAAAGATGACTGCCAACTGCAGAGAGAGAGAGAGAGAGAGAGAGAGAGAGAGAGAGAGAGAGAGAGAGAGAGAGAGAGAGAGTTTTCTCAGTGCACTTTTTTCTTATTTTCAATGATTACAAAAAAATCCGATTTTTGAACAAATGAAGACAACATACTGAGTAAAAATATCTAAATAACAATATAATTTTTTTATCAGGATACTATCAGTATATATATAATTTATGGAATGGCAATTCTAGGAATGACTGGGAATGACTAAAAAGTGCAACCAAGCCTAACATGATATTTTCTTGGGGTGGGTGGGGCTGGGGTTATTTATAAATGCTTATAAAGGGGCATCGGTCTTTTAAAATGCTTGCCCATCCCTGCACACTGTGACATGCCATCATTAAGTTAAAGATCAAAAGTCAAACTTAATAATTACACATACATGTATACAGAAAACCGACGTTGATAATAAATAAACTTATGATAATACATTTAGTTTCCGGGGGGGGGGGGGGGGGNNGGGTATTGTTTTGAGTTTTCCTGCTCAAATCAAGGATTGTGCTGTAGAATTGTTCAAACTTACCTGAAGAACTCTTGTAGACAAACATCACAGAATCTATGTCCACACGGGGAAATTTTCACAGCGTCTNNCAGAAACATTTCTTCCTCGGCTTGTTCACAAAATTCAAAACATACCCCGGCATCGCTCATCACTTGTGAAGACGATAGGCAGTCAATATTTTACAACGCTATTCACACTACCGTAAAAAAAGTCTGTCAGATTCGCTCGGATGACCACGTGCTAGTGAACTGCTGTTGACGCGATTGGAAGCTAAATCAGGAAATGGGCGTTCCCAGTCGAGAGTGGAATAAATTTTGTTTACATTGCAGCTGAAGATTATAAAAGTAATATTATAATAACTATACTAATATCAGGCATTTAAGCGAAATCTTAACATTCACATGTTCATATAAGCCCAACTTCCGGTTTAATTTTAGCGAGCTTAATGATTAAAAACCTTATATTATGATAAGAGAACTAGGCCTAGAAAATGAAAGTAGCCGAGTCAAGCATGTGCAGGGAGCGGTAATTAATTGTTTGTAGGTTCAGTTGATTTTTATTTCAATTTTCAGGGATCAGATAAAACGATTCGAGACGGAGATTTTATTAATTAAAGGAATAGTTACAAATCATGTACAATGTACTTAAAACAAAACGCGACTGGTCATTGTTCGATGGCTAGTAGGCTAGGCCTATGCCACAGACAGCCGTGTCATGCAAGACCCCCCCCCCACCGTTACAAATTAAACAACCAACACGAGATTTTAGTGTAGAGATGTTATAGTTGATTATTATCGTTAATGGGGTGCATGACACGTACATGTATGACTGTGTGCTATCCACGAGGAACCGCCTTACTGTGATTCTCGATCACGTTTTTTCTTGCTACTAAAAAAAAAAAAAGAATTTAAAGAAAAGACATTTTGACATTTATAAACAATCAAGTCTCTTGATATTGAACCTGGTTCCCATTTCATATCGACGGCCAATTTTTGATTTGTTGTTAAAATCAAGGACTTTAGGCCGGCTATAAGTCCTTGTTAAAATTTGATTTTTAAAAAATGAAAAATATATTTTCTTCAAGAGCGTATACTAATAGGCCTATGAATATTATATCTTCTTTGTTTTTCTTTTATCAAAATTAAAACTAGAAGAAATTTCGGCATTTTATGATTTGAAAAACTGTCGACTTTTCATTTTCATCTTTTGAATATTCAGACAAAGTGTTAAATTTTACCATGGCCATATGATAATGTTATTTTTTCTTCCAGAAATTATCAAAATTTTACATAGAAAAGGTGATCTCCCTATTCAAGGGGGGGGGGGGGGGGGGNNGGGGGGGGCAAGTATGTGACTAGTGAGGCCAGGGGAATTTCGATTGTTGATACCCGGCGATTATTCGCAGGTTATTTTTCTAACTGCATGGTACAAGAATATTGTGTTAATTCATCTATCTCTTCAATTCTATTTGATGTTTTTATTTTTTCTTGTGTGCTTGGTAAATATCTTAAAATGTTTTTATTAGTATTATTTCTTTTGATTTCATTTATTACAAATGAAAAATTAGTAAAGGACATATATTGGAACTATTAGTTACAGCATGCTAATTACTTCCGGCATAGCCACCATGCCAACCACCACTCTTATTCAACATGTAAGTCCACAAAAGCTGACATAAAATAGATGCTGGAGTGTCTGATAGATAATGTATACATGTATATGTAATGTTTGGAGATCAGGTATTTCGGTAAACCGCCGGAATTCCAATGGGAACTAATTGCGCTCCTCTATAAGCAGATCTGTTCTTTTATCATATGAAGAATACTTCATTCGAAAGCTTCTGCATCTAAGGAAGCAACAGTTAGCTGTGGCTTTTTATTTAACATATAGACACAGTGACGATGTTTTGTCAATTAAGAATTGCAATTTTCACACGTATGTGAACGTGATATATGTAAATTCAAAATGAACTAGAAATAAGAGACGCAACAGAATCAAGCAAGCAAGCTTCCTACCTGGATATTTTATTTACTATAGACACAAACGTGAAATCAACACTACGCTGTACGACAAACGCGATGAGTTCGGTTTTCCTGTTGTCAACTTGCTTTCCATATTTAAGTAGTGCAATGTATTTAAGTCAGCCTGCATATGGCGTATTTATGCAAGTGATATGCAATGGGATATTTTACATGTGAATATTTTGTATACAGAACCAACTGATACTTTCTGAAAAGCTGATGTCATAAGGATTTAACAAATTACATTTAATATCAACAATTCGCAAGTATTGCGCTCACTAGGCCTATAGTATGATAAGCGGAATGACTTAAAGCATAATAAACTATTAACAAACAGTTTGTTTGCATGAGCAATTACATATTTTCACCGATTTTGACGAGATACGTGTCTCAATTTATTTCATCTGAATTGGACTGTGGACTCGCGATGGGTCAGGTGACCGTCTAGCAGGGGGAGCTTACTTTCCCATGACACGTGATCCCACCTCTGGGTTGTCACCAAATGTTCCATAGTGTCCTCTGGTTCTACTTTCCCATGACACGTGATCCCACCTCTGGGTTGTCACCAAATGTTCCATAGTG
>JACSZP010017069.1:388-24191 GCA_016161895.1 Pinna nobilis | reverse complement strand
CCCCCATCAGGGATCGCTCACATGCATAGGGGCTTCACAAGTGCGATAGGTTTTATGTCAGAAATTGTTATCAAAATGAATTAAAACCTGCGAGCTGCGAGAACATGGACCCCCGCCACGGCTTCCATGTCTTATGGCGCCCCAGTAGGCTACCAGCCATAATGCCCAAATGAAATTTACGCCCTATCCTCCTAAAGCGAAATTCTGCATCCTCCTCTAGATTTTTTTCATAAATATTTTTCATTTCATAAAATTATATCACGATATATGATTATCAAATTGTATATTCTAGGCCTTAGACGCTCATTTTAACTAAGAAGGTCGATTATCCTGGCCACAAGTTTGAACCCCCCTACACCCCCCTTACGTCGAATAAAAAACTCCTGTATTCATCAGATAGAACGTTAACATCTTCCATTCAGAAATGTTTTAAAATATATTTCCAAATACTGTTTGATTATGCAGTAAATATGAAAAAAATGCGTGACAAATTCTGAAACTAGTGTTTCCAATGTATTTATTGTATAATCAGAAGGCTAAAAACAGATTCTAAGGCGTAGAAAACAGTCTTACTTACAAAAAAAAATTGTTTCTCTCTTTCGGAATTGCTCCAATCCTATCACTTTTGCACCTCCTCCTACACGGGGCCTTCGTGGCCGAGAGGTTAGCGTGTTCGACTTCGAATCGAAGGGTCCAGGGTTCGAATCCCGCAGCGCCACTCCACGCACGGTTGGCCGTTCCTGTCTGTCGGATGAGACAGTAAAAACCGAGGTCCCGTGTTACCGTAGGTGTTGGTACGTTAAAGAACCCTCCCTGCTCTACGGCCAGCAGTGCCGAACATAGCAAAAATGTGTCGCCCTTCACCGGCACACGGTGACGTCTCCATATGAGTGAAATGTTCTTGAGTGGGACGTTAAACAACAATGCAACAACAACNNGGGATCATTTTTTACGTAAATTTCGTGTCTTTCTCTTTCAAGCTTTGATTGGCTGTATGTTAATATAAATATCTTGTGTTTCACCTTAGGCCTAGGATATACAATTTGAAAATCATATATCGTAATACAGTTTCTTTAGAATAAATATTTATGAAAAAACGCAGGATTTCGGTTCGGGATGGTAGGGCGTTAATTGTTTCATTGAGATATTATGTCTGGTATTCAGGGTCGTCGTAAGACATGGAAGCCGTGGCGGGGTTCCAGGTAGGCCTATGTATCCCCCTGAAGCTCGCGGGTTTTTATTCATTTTTGACACTTGTGCATATGAATGATTCCTGATAGGGGTCCAGGAGAGCGTAGGCTCCTGCGTAGGCGGATCTATGAATTTCTCAAACGGGGAGGGGGCGAAGACCTCGAGTTTTTTCCCTAAGTGTATTTTTAAAATGCTTTTCTCCCCCACTCCTTCCCTGAAATATGGAAGGGGAGCAGGTTGTGATTATTGCTTTAGAAAATTTTATGTTTTTCCTTTTTTAAGACAGACTATCTGTTTACACTTGAAGTGAGGCGTACATTTAGGAACGGATTAGATCCAAACAACGCGTGCAACGTGTCCAAGCACGGGAACAAGTTCGACCCAAGGGGAAAAAACTGAATCCGCGGGAGCTTTTTCAGATGCATGCATCAATAATTGAAACAAAAGCCTTTGTCCTTGGGGTAATTTTATTTGGCAACCCATACGCCAATCTAGAGGGAGCGAGGGGTCTAGACACCCCCCCCCCCCCCCCCCCTGGAATTTGCAAAATATATGCCAATATTGATCAATTGTGCTTAGATTATTATTCTAGTAGGAATAAGTTTTTCCTTTTTACAATTTGGACCACCTCACCCTGGAAAACACGAGATTCTAGAAGGATCTTGACGCCCACCATCATAAGATCTTTAATAGACCTATGACAGACTGTTCTTTCCCTTCTTACTCTAAGTTCTCTATATGCCTTCAATAACTGGAACCTCCATGTCAATTCCAAGCCCTTTGGAGCTCCATTTTTTTCTAATCAGCTCCAAAATGTGACATACAAAACAAGATCCCAAGGAACCCTACGCAATATTTGAGGGAGATACCCTCCATCTATTCTCAAACAGAGCAATCAAAGGTTTTTTGAGAAATGAGGTGGATGGGGAATAAGCCGTGAGAACCCCATAACTAACACCTTTTAATTTGTCTTGTCATGTGCAACAAGAAAATATAAGGTTCAGGGGTGCGGATCTCAATGGTTTTTGAGATAATTCAGCATTTCAGAAATAAGGGGGCAGGGAATACCCCAACCCCTGAAAGAACTGTCATTCAATTTGTCTACCTGTATTTTGGGTAATAAACAAATTGATATGCCTTTTCTATTGCAAAATCACCATAGATTGACAGGTGTGTGAAACTAGGATTAAATAATGACAAGCATGCAAAACTAAACCCCATGGGGAACCTCCATGCAAATTTTCATGAGGATCCCTTCATTACTTTCTCAGAAATAGCGATAACCGGATTGACATTTTAAAACCTGAGTTCCCCCTTTGGGGCCCCAATTCTTTTTGGATCAGTTCCAAAATGTGGCATGCAAAACTAAACCCCATGGGGAACCTCCATGTAAAGTTTGAGGAAGATCCCTTCAGTAGTTTCTGAAAAATAATGATAATCGGAATTGTTTAAGGACGGGACGACAGACCACCGACGAAAGGTGATTTGAAATCCTGGATCCACACATGCAACCCTCAATATATTTCCGAGTGACCTTTCAACAAATGTTTGTGTGAATTGTAATTATGACAGTTGCCCTCTTCAAAACACTGCAAACTGTCAATCACCCCATATTTTTTACATATTGTAGTACTACCAACACAGCTTGTATATTTTTCATAACAGCAACATGATTGTTATTATACTGGCTATTTAGGGACATGATAATATACAGTCAACTCCGCATATAACGAGATCGAGATCGCATGTAACGAGGTACCGGTTGTTACGAGATTTCCTGTGCACTTCCCATGCATTACTTAGTGAATGCGAAAAACAAAGATCGGCTATTACGAGGCAAATATCTTCCTCCCTTCAACCTTGTTATATGTGGAGTTGACTGTATGTAATGTTCATGTGCTTGTTTTTGATGCATCAACATTCTTTCATTTGTAAGGAGAAGACATAGAAAGCAAGTGAAGGGCTAAACATCTGTCCTGTGCTTAACACTCATGACCATTGAGCAGTGGGTGTTTCTTACATGTGAAGACACCAACTCACTTTTTATTGTCTCATCTCAGACACAGCTGAAGCCAGATCCCTTTGATCAGGAGATTCAAACTCCCGACCTCATGATCTGAAGGTGAACATGACGACCGGAGACCTACGCCTGCTCTCCAATAAAAGTTAAATAACTGGCTGGTTGTATTGTTGTTTAACGTCCCACTCAAGAATCTTTCACTTATATAGAGATGTCACCGTGTGCTGGTAAAGGGCAACAGATTTTGCCTATGCTAGGCACTTATGGGCGAAGAGCAGGGAGGGTTCTTTAACATGCCAACACCTACTATGCCACGGGACCTCGGTTTTTACTGTCTCATCCGGTAGACAGGGACAGCCTGTTGTAATGTGGATCGGGCTTGAACTCCTGACCTCTCAATTCGAAGATGAACACGCTAACTACTAGGTCATGGCAACCCAAAAGTCAAATGATAATGAAACATGAAATAGATATAAAACAAACAGAAAATTTTTGCCTTACATAATAATTTTATTCATAATGACATTTAAGTTACACTGTAGAATGACTTGGAAATGATTGCAAAGATCTATGTATCTATCTGGTGAAAAAAGGTCTAAGGAATTCAATTATTTACATAAGAAAAATATATCTATGTAATGAATTGAGAAAAAAAATCTACATGACAATCTTTTTTTCATATTTACAAAGATGCAGAACTTCATTATGTACACAAAACCTCTGCAGGGATTCTTAAGTGGAAAGAAAACCTAAGGCAGGAAGTTCTAATGCTTAAAACTGTCAAGTGATGTTCATCACTACGAAATCTCAACAAGGACACATACAAATGATGAATTAAATCTTATATTACTTATATTTGTAATTCACAAAAACAAAACAAAATGGTCATCTCTAAACCTTCTCTTCTGTTCTGGGCATGAATTAACCCACCTGTAACAAAATGGACTGGTCAAATTCCAAGCCCAAGTCACAATGTCACACGAGAGCTACATTTTATGATTTAAAAACGTAGCAAAATGGCTTTATACATAATGAATCATAGTGAAAAAGTAACAAAACGTAACTCTTACAACTGTACTTGTGGCAATACAAATATAGTACACAATAGACCTTCAAACATGACAGTGTGACTTAGGCTTTAACAGGGAAAATCTAACAGAAAAACTTAAGGGGTGGCAGTGCTCACATCTCAAAAATGTATTTATATATCACTCAGGGCAATAACAAGATTGGTGCTGTAATAAAGAAATCCATCAACTTTTATTCTTTCCAAAATTGCTTCCATCATCTACGATCTAAATAGACCCTTTCACTGTAGCTCTTGTCCTGTGGTTTTGGTTAGAAAAAATGATAGATTCCCGGAAAATTATGTCAAGAAACAACCAATTACTATAATAACATCTATGTTTTGCTGGTATCTTAATCATTTTGACAACCAAAATTACATGACCGCAGTTAGAGTTAAAAATTCTATACCCTAAAATTAGTAAGACTTGCCACAAATCCTTCTGTTTGAAAATGTTGTACGGGTAGACTTAAATCACAACACCTGTTACACCATAATGATGAACCAAGGGAAAACAGCATACTTATGCTGAGCAAAAAATATCACATCTCATGTGAAACTTGTATGCAACAATTCCACACCTTGCAGTATTACTGTAATAAAATCACTGTGAAACCATGACCATTTTACTCGGCATATCTTCTTGTTGGTGATCCACTGAAATGAAGACTACCCCCCTCCTCAACACACAAATGCACATTTTCAGTGTGTTAGGCAGAAAAGACTTACAAGACAATCTCACTTATCATATACTACAATAAAACCTGCTTTAATTATCTCCTATGTAGAAAGACCATTTTTGCTGTCCCAAATGGTACCATTTGTGTCAGCCTCTACACAAAGACAGCGTTACTTGTGTTCCAGAAGGAGGTCAGTTACCAATATACACGAATGTCAAGTTTTACTGTATTTACTGTACTTTAACCTATTCACCCCTAAAGACACATTTGCGTTTGCCTGAATCATTGATTTAAGGAAGAGTCCATTTGATTTCAGGGGTTAAAAAGTTAAACTGTCAATTCAGTATCAGATCATCACCTTGTAACTTCACAATAGCTCTGAAAATGAACATTTATGTTCAAAATGCTAATTTAAGAAAACCTAATAAAAAATCTACTGCTAGTTTTGTAATGGTAATCAAGTGTCATTGATTATCTTTTTAACAGTTTAAATTATTGCGCTGTACCGGTAAACCTTCACATTTTAATGGTAGTCAGAATTCTTTAACAATAATATCGGAGATGAGTCACATCTACACATGATTTTGCTTTCGGTGAACATGAAAATTATTTGTTCAAAGATTATCTGAAATAGATATTTCAACATGATTGTGTTTGAAACCTTAAACCTTTCAACCTAAAATGGTACACTCTTTTCCATTGTCTTAGACCAGTCCATTACGGTTTGTGGTGTTGAAAGGGTTAATAAATGTCACAATTGCAGCAGAAGAATTACATATCATTCCTGTCTCAAGTAGGTCCACAGGAAAAAAATTCATACAGGCTGACCAGAACTCAGCTTACCAGAGGGAGGATTCTTGGCAACTTAATTTTTTTGGTGGAATTAACAAATATGAAAATCTTATGAAAATGTAAACAAGCATTTCAGATGACATCAACAAATATTTCATTACCTTTGAGGAAGGATTTAGGACAGCATAGACTTGACATTTATTAATATTTGTTATCTTACATATGAAATGAGATCTTGAAAATTCTCACAATGAAGTACAAGCTTGCAGCTCTTTTCTATGGTCGACTTGGACAAATAATCAGACCTCAACCAATAATCAAAGATAAAAAAAAGTTGTAAAACTCTTTGAATAGAATTAATACATCAATTTTTGTCATTTTTTACTAGCTGTAAATTTCTGTAAGGCTTATTCTGACACAAATTCAGGTGAAGAATGTTTGGATGGAATGAGGTTTCATTTTCAGATTCCCTCCAGGAAGGAGGGGGGATAATTTAGTATTTGATAATGCAGTATCTACAGGAGATATTGGAGGCAGTTAGTTTGTTTGTGCTGATTACAGACACACCCCCTAATTTCTGAACACATACACAGGTACCATTGTCTGATGTCTCAGATCCTAGCTATCCAGATCACCAGAGTCTGACTTTGTTTCCGGGAAATATTCCACTCTGTACTTATTGAACTGGTAATATGGAGCCGTGTCTGGGTTGTACTGTCTACTGCACGTGGTTCTACTGGGTCGTAAGTCGTCTATTTTACCCATAATCCAATCATTACACTGAGTTTCCCATTCCTCGTTGACATTCTCCTTCCGCCAAACTTTCATCCACGAGTCAAACTTCTCGTGAAGCCGTAAAGAAACTCGTTTGTGAGACTGAAAATAAAACGGAAGTCATAAGAATTGGAAATTTCCTTGGGAAACTTTGTCCAATGAGAAACAGATTGTCTGATACCTTGATCGTTTAAGTACTAAAAAGAATCTAGTATGGGACAGTTAACTATGGTGGTTCACAAGTATAAACTAAAGCTATAAAGTGGAAACAAATGCGACTCAAGGGACTGACACTGACAGTGGCAAGGACGGTGCAGCTTTTGTATGGGGTGCACCACTTACGTAGTGGGGGCACAATAGAATGTATGCAAACATTGATGCAAAACCACTTTATCAGCTGGCAAGAACTGTGGATGAAAATTATGTATACATGTTTGATCAAACTTAAATCCACATAAACATTGGCAAGTTTACTCAAATTTCCATTTTTAAACCTTTGTATACTTTTTATTAAACTTTTCTTATCAAAACCAAGGACAGAACAAAATTTCACAGAAGCACTTGGTTAATAATACCCAAACTAATAAGGCTGAGAGTTGTTTGATCATATTGCAGTTTCATTTTTCACTCATGAATCTATTACTTATATGGAGATGTCACCAAACAATGGTCAAGGGTGACAAATTTGGCCTCTGCTCAGCACTTATGGCCATTGTGCAGTAAGGACTCTTTAAGATAACAAAATATACTGTAACACTGGAACTGATTTAAAAAAAAATTTCATCCAAAGGACGGGAAAAAGGGAACCATCTCTGCAAAGCAGATTGAAACCCTTAACCTCATGACCAGAAGACAAGTGCATTAGTGTTATGAAGGAAAGGTACTCCACACACGAACCACCATATTGTAATTTACACTGAATATCTAGCCACACCTGATTAGTCTACACACCTCTTTTGCCTTCTTGAGGGCCGTCCGTTTATAGAGATAATATTCGCTGTTGACCACGTAGACGATTTTGAACGAGTTGACATTGAATTTACACTCCGTGTTGTCCAGTATATCCATATCGTCCGCAGCCTGTTTGGGAGATTCCACATTTGAGCTCTCCTCCTGTTCCGCCTCTGTCTTCTTCTTCTGGTTCTTCTGATGCTGTCGCCACTGACGCACGTTTCTGTAATGATAAAGAGTCAATGAACAAATCTGTCTCCACAGAGCTTAGTTGTTGTTGAACGTTCAACAAAAGAATATTAATTATATGGAGACGTAACCAACACTGGAAATGGACTGGCACATGCTCTGCACTTACAGGAGTTGATCAGGAGAGGAAATGCCTGTTGCCTCCACAGAGTGGATCTGAACCCTTAACACCACCATCTGTTCTTTGGATAATAACGCAATTATACAAAGTATCAATGAATCAGATATTATCTACCTTAGTAACCATATCAACAGTTTGACTATGTTATCAGCTTGGTAGGTTTTGTTGTTATTTGATGTCTCACTCAAGACTTTTTCACTTATATGGAGACGTCATCGTGCATCAGTGAAGGGCCACAAATTTTGCCTCTGCTTAGCACTTATGGCTGTAGAGCAGGAAGGGCTCTTTAACATGCAACACCTATTGTGACACGGGACCTCTGCTTTAACTGTCTCATCTGAGAGACAAACATGCTAACCACTAGGCCATGGCAGCCACATCAACAGTTTGACACTGTTCAAAACTGAACTAATGTCATATAATACCTTGGTAAGAAGACTGGTTTCCTGGCTAGATGTTCTTTAAGGTCCTCGGAGACGGTGTCATCATTGGAGACATATTTTTCCACATATTCAGACCATCGCTCTATTTCTACGGGGTCGTCTGACTGCTCTGCTCGCTCTGTGTCCAGTAGTTCAAATGTAAGTTTGCAGTCCTTCTTAAACTGAAATCATTTAAAAACATTTGTCTTGCTTATCAGTCAGAGAGTGCAACTCAAAAAGTCAAGAAACATTAGCAAAGCAGACTTGTAAGCAGAGTACTTCAAGAGGAGATTCTGTAATTAAGCAGGATTTAATGTATTTTTCGAATGAAATTATTCATGTCAACATAAAGTGGCAAGAGCTAATAGACTTTCATTTGCAATACAGCTTGTTTTATTCTTTTGTGTCTATCATCTTCCATTTTGCATGACTTAACATCATATTACCAGCATAGTGAACAGGAAAGTCGGGAAAGAAAACTGGTTCCACAACAAAGGAAGAAAAGATGAACATTGTTAAACATGCTGACATGTACTGTAATACGAAACTTGTTTTTACACTCTCATCCTAAGGACAGGAAAAGACCAACTTTTCCCACACTTGTCTGTAAAAGACAATAACTACCCATGAAAAGAAACTCTGTCTTTCCCAAGGAAAGGCTATGACACAACAATTAAATAAACGGCTTGAACTTGCTATGATCTCATCAGCTTCATTGAAGACTTGTATTGTGACGTCAAAATGAATATCAATGACATTTTCCGTCAATGGGCACCAAATAGCTGCCAACTAGCCATGACGACATATCTATGATTGTTCAGACTAAANNGTCACTGGGTGCCGGAGAAGGGGGACAAATTTTGCCTATGCTCGGCACTGACAGCCTTAGAAAAGGGAGGGTTCTTTAACATGCCAACACCTACTGTGACATGGGACCTTGGTCTGAAAGACAGGGACGACCAACTGTAGCGTGGCGCTGCGCAGATTCGAACCCCTGACCCTTCGATTCGAAGTCGAATATGCAATCCACTCTGCCTCAGCGGCCCCCTGGTTTAAGATTTCCCTGTTCACAACACATAACCATGTAAGATTCTATTACTCCCATCCAGACTTTTACCCACAACCTCAGAATCTGAAGGTGAGGACAGAACTGCAGAGCCACAACAGTTCTCCCCACTACTGGAATCTATTATGACTACACCAGATTAATGACAGACTCTTTTATACTCACCAACATGATCTTAAAACAGTTCTCATCGTTCAGTAACTGCTCCGCCTTCTTCTGATAGGCATTTTCCTTTGCTGATCGTTGATGTACGGTGGCCACCCTGCCACCAGAGGCATGATTTTTCTTCTCTTCATAGAAGAGATTGGTGATTTTCTGACAGACTTCATCTTGGACGATATGCTGCATCTGTAGAAGTTGAGATAGCTTCCTGAACTTTTTTTCCAAGATTTGTACAACATTTTACACGATACAAAATATCAATCAACATCTGAACTGCAGCAAAAATAGCCCAACAAGAGTTGACAGACCACAACAAAGCTTGCTGTTGGATGTAAAATCTCTTGGTTTAAGTTTATGTAAAGTAGGTAAAAAATGACAGGTCTAATCATGAGGAATTTATCAAATCCCCATCTTTATCAATTCATAAAATAAAGCAAATAATTAGCTTGCAAACGCTCCTGTCACAAACAACGGCACAGGTATGGCGTTAGCTCTCTGGATCAAAATATCATGAAATAAAATATTATTAGGTAAAACAAACAAATTCTACACTGCCAGAATTTACACTGTTCTCCCCAGAAATTTTGGATAGCGTGGTGGTACTTAACAGTTTGTTAAACCTGAAGGGGGAGGACTTAACATGTAAATTGCCCCACACAATGGTTTATAGCGTGGTTATCCATGAAGGCGCATTATAAATAATATTTGTATATAAACTAACCTGTAAATCGCTCTAACTTGGTCAATAATTGCTAGATATGTAAATGAAATANNGGGAGAACACAGTAGAAATAGAGAGCACTGTTACCTGTCTGACGAGATTCTGTACCAGTTTTTCCATGGTAAATGCTATGTAGGCGTGTATACCATACATCTCTCTAAGCTGGTCCTCATACTGTGTAGGCTCCAAGTTACCATCCAACAGATTCTTCACCATCTCCAGGAAGTACGGGTAATACTCCTCCGGTTCTATCTCGCCTAAAATTTAATATGGAAAACTGATGTGAAAATTGGTTTGTAATGGTTGTGCTAAGTGTCTCGCTCAAGAATATTTCACTTACATGGATATGTCAATATATAAAGATGAAGCACAACAAACTTGGCCTATGCTGCCACATGGTCAAGGAGCAGAAGGGAAGGTTCTTCGACCAAATGTGTTTTAACTGTCTCATCTGAAAGACAGGGAGAGCCACCCACAGGATAAAAACCCAAGATCTCACGATCAGAATGAAAACGTGTTCACCATTGAGCCACTGTGGTCCCTGATAATAAAATAAACAGTTGATCTACAACAAAATCAATACAATTGTGACATACAATTATTGAATACCTTAAAATTCTAACGAATTCACAAGATATTGTAAAGCTGCATCAGCTGATAGAGGTTTTCTTATACAACAGTATACAGAATATAAATTCTATTTCACTTGGCGTTCAAACTTTTTAAACATAACCATACCAGCCATCCTCTATCTAGATACCATATTATACGGCCAATTGACAGAAAAAGTTGTCAGTTTCAAAGAACAAATACTCAAACTCACAATCCAACAATATGGCGGTGGATAAACTAGGCTAGCAGAAAGCCACAAAGGCTCTAGCCTGTCAGCTATGAATACTTGAGATCAAAGGGAGATAAGCATAATCAAGCTGTCAATATATACAGCATAACATTGTACTACTTACTTGGCGCTTTGAGCCTTAATGCAATGGCAGTAGATTCTTTACGATCTTTCCGGCACTGAGCTTCCTCGGCCGCAATCTTGACAGAGTACGTGTAGATTTTGTAAAGTCTCTCACACAGTATCTGATGTAGGCGGAAGAACAGGTACCAGTTGTTGTTGACGTAAAACAGCGTGTATATGTCATCCTGAAAAAAACAAGAAAGGATCTAACGTCATATTACCTGTATTCGTCTGTCATAAACTGACAACCACTACAGTAAAACTTTGACTTGTGACTCAAAATTGGTAAAGACTAGACACCATGAATGCCTCTGCCAGCAGCAATGAAGGAATAAATCACAGTCCAAGGGCCATAACTCCTGATATAAGTTTTGAACAGTTGTCCCGTTCCAACATGTACATCTACATGTTGTGATCATTAATTGTACTAAGTTTCATTGAAATCCTCCCAAAAGTTTTTGCGAAGACAAAATATTAGGACAGACAGAAGGGTGGAATGATGGATAGGTGTAACACTATATGACCCCTGCCAGGGGCATAAAAACATGGAAACTCCAATTTTAATTTGTTTAATTTACCTACACATGTTGAGGGCCATCCCATGTCATAGAGACAATACTTCATATCTCCCTTGGGGGCATAAATCATTTCTATCCCGCATGCTCCACGCTTTGCCCTAGGGAAGTATGACTATCCTTCAGTAAATAAATCCTTATGCCTACCAACAACAAGGGCAATAAATGTTTAATATTACATCCCAATACACAGATAGTGGACTACAAACAACACTTACATCCTCAAAGTCTTTATCCTCGTCACTAACAAAATCGTTACCATTAACGACAGGTGATGCTGGGCCATCTTCGGGCTCCTCCTTCACTTTAGCGCCATCCTCTGTCTCCATCTTTTCCTCAGTCTCATCTTCCTTTTTACTCCTTGTGACCGTGCTCTCCTTCTCTTCCTTCTCCGGGCGCTCCGTCTTGATTTTATCTTGAGTTCCTCCTTCCTTCTCCTTTTTGTCTCCATCTCTCTCTAATTCATCTGTCTCCATTTCTGTAAATCATACAAAAATAATCCTTTCAACCCAGGTGATCAAAATAGTATGTTCCTCTCTGAGTCTTAATCTATGATGGTTTCTTGTGTTGGAATGGTTAATATAGTGTGGTGATGAGGTCAGAAAATGGTCAACCACTCAGATTCAGTTTTGTTTAGTAAAGATTTGCATTCACCAGCTTCTTTTTAAATAGGCAAATTACAAAAGTGTTATGATTTTCTGAATCTCTTCATCAAAGAAGAATTTAGAGTTAAATTGTATTTATACTTCATACCCAATATCCAGTACGTGACCTAAAACAGGATTGTCAGATGTCAAAAATAATTGCTCTGAATCTGCAAATAAATTTGTTCCTAAAGGTTCATAAATAAATTGTCACATCTATTAGACCTATGTATATCTAGTGACAGCCAAACCTTGTTTAGAACTTCAGGATAACACCTAAATAACTGTGGCTATTGCAACAATGGTATTATTATAAAGGCATAATGGACAAGTGATAAATCTTTTATTTCTTATCAGAGAGAGAGAGAGAGAGAGAGAGAGAGAGAGAGAGAGAGAGAGAGAGAGACTGACCTTTATCATCATCATCCTCGTCATCACTCATTTCTTGTCTTGGGGTGAAGAACATGTCTGGTATGAAGTGTTTCAGTAATAACTTAATTTTGTGTTTATCATCTTTGTGAATTCCTGTAAGAAAACAAAAAGTAATCATTCTTCCTCTGCAAAAAAACAAAACAGTCATTAAGTACAGTAGTTGGTCTATAACAAATCGGTTTAAAGCGAATTCAGTGCTATAAAGAAGAGGAATAAAAATCCCCGAGAAGTGCCCTTTTCATTTTCTAGTTTCAACACTATATACACTCTAACCCGCCTTACTGATCAACTGAACTAAAGGAAGACCTGTCTTATGTGACCTAAATAAGTGGTTCTGAAAATGTTTTTTTCCTATATAAATCACCTGAATTAAGAGACCACCTGTCATATGTGACCCTTTTTGCTCCTTCCCTTGGACGGTCTCTTAAAACAGTTAGACTACAATCAACTCTACAAATACCGAAGTTCAAGGGAGCAAGATATTTATCTCGTCATAGCCAATCTTCGATATTTTAAATTACAAAGTAATGCAGATAAATTACACCTGGAAAAGAAATCTTCTCGTAACATGTGCTCTCTTTATTTGTGGAGTTGACTGTAGTATCAAATTTACAACACACACCTATTAATTGGCTATGAGGTTGTATATTGCCAGACTTCTCGAAAACTTTTAAAACTTGTCAGACAAAATGGTAGTTCTAGTCAGACCGACAAAATTTTTGTCAGACCAACTATTTTCTTTCTGCCATTTTTTGTCTTTAGTCATACATGTATACTGGTAGGTGTTTGAAGAAGACAAAGCCATTCTGTATTACCATTAAGTGTTTCTGTGATCGAGATAAGGGTCATACTAAAGGCGGAATCAGTATGGTGTTTAACAAAATTCCAGAATTCGATAAAAATCATGTCAGACATATGGGTCGAGAACAGCGTGATTTCTGTCAGACATTTGAAATTTATGTTGGCAAATCCGACAAAACCGACACTTTTCAAGAACTCTGTATTGCTGATAAATGTGTCACTCATAGAGTCATAACCAAATGTAGTGAAAGGCTATAAATTTTCTTATGCTTGGCACTAATGGGTATTGAGTAAGTTTTGTTTTTTTTAAATGATGACAAATGCTGTGACAAAGAACCTAGGTCTCATCTAAAGGAAAGGAAAATGAAGTCCAGTCCGCAGCAGGGACCGAAACCCAGGATCTCAAAATCAGAAGGCAAAAACACTAGCCACAGAGCCACGACCACTCTCCACACCTCTTAACCCTTTCCACCCCAAATATCAAAATGGTACGCACTTTTCTATTGTGTCAGATCAGTTTATTCTGGTCTGCGGTGTTGGAAGGGTTAATTATCTCACCTGTCTGTCTTTTCATGTGATGTATGATGAGTGATGAAGAGTCCTCCACTGTCGATCTATCCTTGTACTTAAATCCCAGGTGAGGGTTAAATGTATCTGCACTCTCTGTGTCTTGGTCCTGTCTCTGACATAAAAATAATGAAAAACAAACATTATGGTATACAATCACAACTTAATTTCCTATCTTAATTTCATCTACAAATCACATAGGCAATTTCTTATTACTTCAAATTGACAGCTATCTTTGAAAAAAGAATGAAATGAAGTGTGTCCCCAAGACACAAATGATGCCTTGACAGTAAAAATGTCGGACAAATTATGTTACACATAAGCAGCTAGTAGGAATAAGCTACATTTGTTAAATATATACTGCATTAGAGTACTACAGGCCTAATGTTTCTGTAAAGTAGGTCCAACTCAAAGAGCAAAGTCAGGGGACCAATAAACTCAATCTGATTTTTGTGGTATTCAAGTGTATCAATCTTTTTTAGCATGAAAAAAGGGGGTCAATAATTCTATCCCCTAACCTCATCACAAATGATATCTATCTCACTTCTTCTGACCCTTTACCTCATTGTTTATGTCTATCTCGCTTATTCGGGTCTCTTACCTCATCATAAATGGCCTCTATCACTTACTCTGGCCCCTTAAATCAAAATAAAAGTCTCCATCACACTAAATCTGGCCCCTTACCTCATCGTAAATGGTCTCTATCTCATTCAGTAGTCCCTTAGAGCGGATGGCTTTAAGATCATTCTGTTTGAAGTTGATACCCTGGTGATCAAGAGACTTCAGGTAGTACTTCTCATTCTGTTCTCGCCAAATCTTGTTGAAGTTTCTCTGTGCCTCCCTCCACTCCTCTTCCTTAGCCTTCAGTCTGGAAATACAAAATTACAATGACCTGTAATTTCTTATGAGACTAGGATGTTGTAGCTATATTGTTAGTATCTCACTCAGGAATCTTTCACTCATACACAGGTAAATGGCAACAAATTTGGTCTATTCTTGGTACAGTGGAATCGGTCTATAATAAATCCACTTAAAGCAAATTCAATGCTATTGCGAACAGGAATATGGTATGGTATTTTTGTTTAACATCCCACTCAAGAATCTTTCACTCATATGGAGACGTCACCATGTGCCGGTGAAGGGCTACAAAATTTGCCTATGCTCGGCACTGCTGGCCGTAGAGCAGGGAGGGTTCTTTAACGTGCCAACACCTTCTGTGACATGGGGCCTCGGTTTTTTCTGTCTCATCCGAAGGAAAGGGACGGCCAACAGCGGAGTGGCCCTGATGCGACTTGAAACCGGATCTTCCAATTCGCAGTCGAACACGCTAACCACTCGGCCACGAACAGGAATAAAATCCCTGAGAAGAATTACTATTTATCTATAAATGTATTAATTCTGATGCTTAAAACATAGGATGCCTATAACAAAGTCAAAAGTCAATCCTCTTTGACTTTGTTATAGACCAACTCCACTGTACTTTGAGTTACTACTAAATTGTTGGGATAGGAAAAGTTAGCCACTTCTGCATAGCAGTCTTGTACCTATAATCTCACAATCTGAAGTTGAACATGCTAACAGTAGAGCCATTGGGAATGTCCATTTATTTTCTACATTCAATTTTTTTTTTCTGCTATAACCTGTGTGCATACTGTATACAGAGAAATTTTCGCTTCTTTCGCCCTCATCATTAATGGGTGAATCTAAAACTGGGCGAATTAGAAACAGTACATTCAATGAATAGAATTATGACTTCTTAAACATGTTCAGTGCACTTTTTAAATATGTGTAACACACCTTTTTAAACATGTGTGACACACTTTAAAACATGTGTGACACACCTTTTTATACATGTGTGACACCTTTTTTAACATGTGTGACACACCTTTTTCTACATGTGTAAATATGGATGTATTACCTTCTTAGCACTAGTGGTACAGCAACAACTGGATTCTTTTTCAGTCCATCAATTATGTCTGGGGCTTTATCACCATATATTCTGAAAACAACAAAAATACCGATTTCAAGCATTACCAAGTGGTGAGTGCGAGTGACTAAGTGAAAAAGAAAGGGAAAGAAGAGATTAAAAGAGAGAGAGAGAGAGAGAGAGAGAGAGAGAGAGAGAGAGAGATAGAGAAAGAGTTAACATCTGGCTTTGCATGTTTCGCGTTTAGCGTTAAGATATAGAATGACAACAGACAGCACTTATCCACCTTGAAAAAGCTGCTGTGGGACTATTTTTCCGGTGTAACAGATACAAATATGTCTTCTTGGTAGGGAGAAGAATTGGAGCATTTCCAAATAAAAATTTGACCCTGGATCTTAATTTTTTTTGGATACAAACTTTGCAGTTTGTAAATTCTTAGCTCAGCTTTAATTGGGTTACAATGACTGTGCTCATGATACTGCGTAACCTACCTCTGTATTGCTTTCCTGTGTAGCACATCTGAGGAGCCACCTAGAGAGTTGTCAAGTCGGAACTTAGCGGCCTCTTCTGAAGCCATCCTCGCCATCTTCTTCTGGACAGCTTCCAAAACTCTTATTGTTGACAAGTTGGTTTCTATGACTACATCCAACTGCAAAAGGAAATAAAAATTTAGCACATACAAATACATTAGCAAAGAGAGATTCTGAGAAACAAATTTAGCTAAAATGATATCTACTAAAATCTATCGTTTAATCATCATCTACATAAATCTATGTTCAATACAATATCAAAAGGATATTTACTGGTTAAATATTCTGGCTTAAAATCAAGTTTACAAATGATAGACCCATAAACCAGTTGTACTCTCATATCCAATAAAATTTTACATACTTGTCAAGTCTCCCCCATGAACAGGTGAATATCCATATTTCTTGCATAAAATTTTGAAAATTTCTCAAGGAAAACCGCATCATCTCTCCATGAAAATTTTATTCCTATTAATTCCAAGTAATATTTAGTGTTTCCAAGAAACTGAAAAACTCTCCCATATGAAAATTTGAATTACTTGTCATTCTGAGCAAGTATAGATCCTAAGTAAATAACAACCCAACATTTTGATCATTGTCACTATCCTATCAAGCATCCTTTCTGTATGATTCTCCTGAAACAAGATTGTTGAATAGACTTTTAAGCCAAATGGCAACAAATATTTTGGAGTACTGACCTCAAATCTTTCGTCTTCGCATCTGTAAATATGCTCCTCGTACTGAGTCTTCCTGGAGGTGACAAAAGTGGAGTCTTCTGACCAGGATGGGAATGACACCCATATGTCATTCAGCACCTGAGGAGGAAATAAGGAAAAATGAAAAAACAAACTTAATAACCAATGTAATCTCTAGGGCTTAATGGTAATAGGTGCCCAGTGGCCGAGGCCAATATAAAAATGTTTCGGGCCAGTATAACAGTTGTTGTTGTTGTATTGTTGTTTAACGTCTCACTCAAGAATATTTCACCCATAGGCAGACATCACCGCGTGTCAGTGAAAGGCATCAAATTTTGCCTATGCTCAGCACTGCTGGTCATAGAGCAGGGAGGGTTCTTTAACGTGCTAACACCTACTGTGACATGAGACTTCGGTTTTTACGGTCTCTTCCGAAAAACAGGGACGGCCAACCGCAGTGACGCTGCGCGGATTCGAATCCCGGACCCTTTAATTCAAAATCGAACACGTTAACCACTCAATATTTTCTTGAGTAAACACTCTATTACTAGTACAACTTTACCACTGTGTTAACTTTCAGATCTTACTTCAAGACGACTCAAATGGTCTCAAGAAGCACTTTCCTAGGCCCATGTATGCTGTATCAGATATAGTAAGAGTTTCTGATCTGAAGGGTCTCACGGCAAGCATACCAAACGGTCTCTCTTCTTTGGAGACAAATGATTTCATTACATCTACTGTATGATCAAGTGTAGTGGAGTATACAAACCTCTTTACACAGTGCTGTTCTGCCACTACACTTAGGTTGGGGGTAGGACTTGGGCAGGGCCCTGTAGCTGGCACCGTACCTCTTACAGGTTGCGTAATCTGTGTTGAAAATAAACAATAACATATCATCACTACTGTAAATATACATCTGTGATACGAAGGCAAATATTGATTCCCCCATCCCTTCATCTAAAATCATGGAAAACAATGGTAATTGATAGGATACGTTAAATTACATGCTCAGGGTTGGGCACCATAAAACTTGAAAATTGACGTAAGTCTAAGAATCCAGTCTCTCGGCCAATCAGAATTCAGGATGAGCTGGATTTGAGAATCTTTTCAGACTTAAGTAAATTCACAAGTTTTTTGGTGCCCAGCCCAGGTCTCTTTTAGATGAGCACATCTCTACTGCATATATCAACAATTTATTCCTGAATGAATTTTCAAAGGATGTATTTTTTTTGTTCATTTCTTTCAATCACTATCTGAGAGAGAGAGCTGTAACTAACATAAATACCATTGTAAAATTTATTTTCAATTTTTAAGGATAAGAATTAATAAACTATTTTCCCAATAATTCAGGCTAGCAACACATATATATTCTCTTGTTTACCAGTATATAGTACATTCCACAATAGCAGAGCTTCGTTAATCCAGATGCTTTCATTCCCAAGAAAATTGTCCAGGTAAATGGGCGTCCGGACTACTTAAACAAGACCTCTATAATGATCAGTATAAATTTAATTAATGTTTCTGTGACCATGGAATTTTGTCGAGGCTGCAGCATCCAGCTTATTGGTGTCCAGATTAATGAGGCTCGATTGTACATTATTGGCATATACAGATGTTTAACATAAGACATACCGATTTCCATCGCCAAGTCTCCTCCTACTCTCTCTTTGCCCAGAGCTCCCTGTGGCACCGCCTCTGTGGTACCTCCGGACTCTTTGTAGCCTAGGAAATCTTTGAACCATTTAAAGAGCTCAGGATATTTCCTTTAAGAAAATACAAAATTATAATTTATAAATGTGATGATTTTACACCCCTTCAACACCAGACAAAAATGGACTAGTCCAAGACAATAGAATAGAATACACCATTCTGATTTGAGGGGTTGAAAAGGGTTAAATAAGAATCTGACACAGGATTTTTGCAATAAATTCACTCCATCATTCGGCCGTAATTGACAGTTAATTAGTAAAGTATGATGATAAACAAGTTGTTTTCAAAAGTATAAACTGTCAACTCCACATATAACGAGGTTGAAGGGAGCGAGATATTTGCCTCGTTATAGCCGATCTTCGTTATTCAAAATTAAAAAGTGAAGTTTGGAAAGTTTGCCGGGTATAGAAATAACCTCGTAACAACCGGTACCTCATAACATGCCATCTCGTTATTTGCGGAGTTGATTGTACTTATGAAATACATGGCTTTGAGGCTGATTGCACATTTTTCAATAATAGCGTACAAGTTATTTACCTTAGGCCCAGAGATTCTTGAGAAATTCAAGCTCTGTTCCACATTGTATTCCAAATCAAATCTCTTTTTAAAGATCCGTTTTAAACATTTAATCTAATCTATTTCAATCTCACAGGCAATCTTAAAAGTGAGGTTCCATTTTTTTTTTTACACATGTGATATCATCCCAGTTTGAAGGGCTTCAAAACTTGGGCCTCTGTTGTAAGCTTATGGCCACTAAGCAGTGAGGGATATTTTAATACTGACATCTGCTGAAACACTGGACACAGATATTACTGTGTCATATGAAGGACAACAAATGCAAGGTGCGTAATACATAATGTAAAACAATTAACACAACGTATCAAAGTGGAAAGGCCTTACACATCTATACTTACTGGAGGAAAGTGTGCACTAACTGCACAAGTTCTGTTCTGGAGATTACTTCCTGGTTAAACAGTACGAGGCAGCGCAGAAAGTTTTCATAGACCTCCTGGTGTCTCAGAGCCTTACGAACCTGTCAAAAGAAACCATTAATCATTGTACACAGTTCACATTACACCGTGCAATCTCAATAGGTATACAGTATTTGCTTTTGGAATTTGAAACCATCAGAAGTGCAAAGACTGATGCAAAGGAATCTTATTCATAGCCGAGTCTCTCTAATCGGAAGGACCTACTGTATTACAAGAATTTGAAAAGTGGGTGTTTAGAATTTAATAAATGAAAATACTTAATCATTTTACTATCACAATTATAATTTGAATATGAATTTTTTAAACCATACACAATATGTATACACCACATGATCTTTCCTCACCTTATCAAAGAAGGCAAACTCATTCAGGGTACCATAGCGACCAGCTTCTGCTAAAGATATGTCCTTCAATATTCCTGTTCTCTGCTTCTGTAATGGGAATTAATGACGTGTGTATTACGTACAGGAGACATACAATGTACAATCCAGTACTCACCATACCTGTTCCCAATATCGCAATTTGCAAATAAGTTTCAGATGTGGTGACAAAAGAAAAATGAAAAAAAAAATGTAAAGTGGCAATTGAGTATTTTGGGTATTTATTTGGCATTGTTTATTTTTGTGCATCTTATTTATTTCATTAAAGATGATGCATAAATAAAACCTATTGGAAAGTGAGGGCTTTCATATGCCAAAATCTGAAGATTTCTGGTAGTGGAAATGTGGTGAAAGGTGATGGGAAAGGTAGTGGGAAAGTTTAAAATACTTACAGATTTTAAACTTTTTTGAATGTTAAACGACCATAAAACAACCTTACCTTTTGTGGAGGCTGAGGGCCAGATGACGGCCTCCTGTGCTGACCTCCTGACTTGGCCATTTGACTTTTACTGCCCAGGCCTGGCTTTTTCACTGTGGATGAGTGGTCATTTCTTACACCAAGCGAGGAGTCACCTTGTAACATGGTCAGCTACAAAAGAACATATATGACATAGCAGTGACTAATCTGAAATTAAGAGCTTTCAAATAAGACGAGACAAGAATTCTTTTCCAAGAAAAAAACACAAAATAAAGACAATTTGCTTTAAGATTGGTATTCTGGTAAAAGTATATCACATTAAATTGAAATACCACGACGACATAACTTTTCATACCATACATTAAGCACATAATTATTCAGTCTAGTTGCACAAAACTTTTATTTTTGGAGAAATTGGCTAAAAATAATTGTAATTGGCTAATTTTCTGGCTAACATTTTTTGTGGCTTAGTAAAAAGGGTATTTATTGAATGATCCCATATGTTCAAATCAGTTACCCATAGTTTTGCCACAAAAGTCAGGAAATAAAGGTGAGATGATTCAAAATGTACTGGTATGTGAAATAATGCCCAAAGTGGCTAGCAGGTGTCAGTCTGTGTAAATTATCAAAACTATTTTACATACTGGTAAATGTCCATTGGCTAATAAAATTATCAATTGGCTAAAAAAAATCTTATAGTGTTGAATCTAGGAACTGAGAAGGGCACACAATATAATTGCAAAAGGGCACTTATAACGCATGAAACTTGCTTTGGAGGGCACCTACACAATTATTTGTGCTTATATATCCTCCACATACTCATTTAAAATACCTTTCATTGAATGGAAAAAGAACACCTTTTGTTTAAGCAACAGAAAGATTTAATAATTTTTATTTTGCTCAGTCTATAAGTCCTAGAAGTTAGTTTTGGTATAGGAAAGGGCATGGCACTGACAAAAAGGGCATGGTGTTTCAGAAAAAGGGCATGGCACAGCGCCATGCTATGCTGCTCTAGATTCAACACTAATCTTAGTTGGCTAATTTTTTGGCTAACAATATTTAGAGTCCAGGGTGAGCCCTGATAAAAGTGCAAGTCACTAAGAAAATAATTAAGAAATTCTCCAGAGAAAGACATATGTACTGAAGATCAGATGACAATTTGCATCAAATCTTTGACTGAAATACCAGTTATGTTATTTCCTGAACATGTGCCAATAACTTAGAATCTATACCATTGGGAAAATTTGTATTTGTCACTTTGACAAATTAAATTAACGATGGACAAAAAGAAAACATAAAACATTGAAGACAATTGGAAAACAGAGAATCTGAAGGAAGACTTACATATCCTGGATACGATGATCCATTAGCGTCTGGTAAAAACTGTCCAAATTCTGTCAGCAGATCCTCTTGGTTTTGGAAAAGCTTGGCTACCTGGGAGTAGACTTCTGCCTCAGTCAGAGGCTTACAGCCAGGTGAGACAATTCCCTATTAAGCAAACGTAACAAAGACTAGTGAAGAAAGTAAGCTTTTGTATATCAACAGGTGCATAAATTTCAAAGTCTAAAATTAGCAGTAATGAGATTGTGGTACCATATGCTTATATACTGATGCAATGCTGATTGCGCAAAAGCGGAATTTCCCGAAAACTTTCAAAACTTAAGTAAAAATAATTTCAGATGTTCAAAACGGGCAGAAATTCTGAAATGAATTAAGTGTGTTTTTGGAAATATAAATTTTGTGGCAGGACTGTTGACATATGTTGCCAACTAAGCAATCCGTCTAGTGAAACCAAAATTTTATCTTAAAATATCTTTTGACTTTACAATCCAATAGTGAATTAATTAAATCAAACCTCAAATACTCCAGAAATAACTTCTTGAACCAAATTCCTATAAATTTACATTAGGTAAAAACATTTCCAAAAGTAGTAGTAAAAGTAAGCTTCTATAGACGAGGATCAGGAACCTTCATTTTTCAAATAAAGTTTGAGAGGGGTTTTATCTTGCTGTTTTTTCTTCTTGTTTGTTTTTTTCATGTTCATGACTGATTTTAATCGTAGAATATTTTTGTAATATGGGTCTTGGCATCCTACCAGTACATACCTCCTTCAGATTTCTCTGTTCCTTTTGATAGGTGTGTAGAATCTCCAGAAAGGCCTTGTATATCTCTGGCTGTCCTTGGAAACGATTCTATCAAATAAAGATATTCTAGAAATGAAAAGTGTCACTAAGATACAAATACTGTCCTTGTCTGTGGACATGTTCCCTCTATGCTGCTAGTATGAAGAAGAGTAACGCAATCGTGGTTTACCCCCAATTTTTTTTGTAAAAGGGGGCTGAAGACATGTATGGCTTGTTTGACTTCTTCTTAACTGTAAAGTAGGCCACAGTGACCCTAGCTCTCTGAAGTGCGTATGGGCACCTTAACTCTACGACGGGGAGCTTGTGTCCAATTTTCAGAACCTTGTCTATGTCCATTACAAAAACAACAAGCCAAAATGAGCCTATAATGCTCACCTGAGCAATGTGAGCATAAGGAGAGATTAAAGACATTAGCTAAAAATATCCAAAAATGACAGTCAAAAATAAAACTTTTTTTTAAACAAAATGGCATCATTATTGAATTTCAATCTCAGTCTATAATGCATTACTCCTACCTTTATCTTATTCACATAATTGATAGCATGATTAAACTCGACCGGCTGGCCCGCTTGCTGTTGTTGTTGCTGCTGCTGCTGCTGCTGGGAATGTGACTGGTTGCTGTGTTGGTTGCTGGAGCCCACCGGCTCCTGGCTGCGATGTGGCGACTGGTGGTAGGAGTGATGTGCGGATGTTGAGGATGAACCATGTGTGGGTGTTGATGGCATGTGTGCTGGCGGTGGTGCTGCCTTCTGTAGACTAAACAAGTCTAACTTTGTTCCTCCTGGCATAGGCTGTGGAAACAAATCATAGTG